>JAHWFP010078630.1:59167-73367 GCA_023313725.1 Lithobius niger
TCTTCTCTTCACTCTTAGTGGTGCATCTCTCCTGTTCCGCCAAACGCGTCCTCCGCCCACCCGACTGGATCGTTCTGCCTTCTTTGACGGTTCTTTATCAACTCCTCCACCTCCTCGTCACTCACTATGTCCATGTCGGAGTTGAAGTCGTCCGTGTACTCCTGCCAGGTTCCGGACTTGACGTGACCGATGGCTAGGGTGTTTTCCCCATCGTCCCGGATGAACCTCTTATCATCATACGGTGAGATGAGGGACTTCGTCACTTTCGCCATGGACAACTCGTGTCCGCTGATGGCGATCTTCCCCCAGGAGCCCTTCAGCACTGAAGTCGCAGACATTGCCTTCCTGTAGTTCTCGAAGGCCAAGTGCTTCCTCACGAACAGTTTCTTGAGCCCTTTGGCCTTCTTTGTTCCAGAGTACGGGGTCTTGATGGCGTACATCTTGGTGCGGAGCCCTACAAATTCCTGAATCGGGACTCCACCCATCTCGTCCTTCATCTTCCCCAACACTTGCTTGTTTGTGTCGCAGAAGAGAGGGTGGTCCGGAGGATAGTTGCTAGTGTCGAAACAGCTCGCGTCATGATGCATGTCATCGTACACGTCATCCGTCCACACGCGGTAGCAGAGGCTGTCGGTGTCCGAAAACAGTAGTTCGGCGCGATCCCCGTACTTCGGTTTGATCTAGCCATAATGGAACTCTTACACGGTGAGCTTGCTGAGTTCCGGTATGGAAAAATCCGAATAGGTTGGGAGATTGCATCAGACCTGCCGCATCCGCAGGTTAAGTTGATCGAGACCCTCGTGCAAGATCTTGAAGAAGTCCGCGTGAGGCAGGGAGGTTTACTTCATCGCCAACTCGGAGTCGTTGCAGAGCTTGACATTGAGACGCTTCTGTTTGTTCTCCAGGGTCTTGCTGAACACCGAGTTGTTCAGGAGCTTGAAGTACTCTTTTATCTTGAAGGAGTCCGCGTGAGGCAGGGAGGTGTACTTCATCGCCGCCTCGGAATTAGTGCAGAGCTTGACGTTGAGACGCTTCCGTTTGTTCTCCAGGGTCTTGCCGAACACCGAGTTGTTCAGGAGCTTGAAGTCCTCTTTTTCGAACGGAGTGGTTGCCCGCTGCCTCCTCCTGGTGTTGGCGAGGATGTACGGTTTCAATCACAGTTTCTGGTTAAAGGCGAGGATCCTGCGGATGTAGCGGAGATCCAAACCGTGGTGGAGATAAAACTTCAGGATGCGGTAGTGTAGAACGTACCGGAGTTTGTAAAGGAGGTTTGGGACGAGCTTTACGGTGGGCTTGATGTCGTGGCCCAGAGCTTCCGCCTTCACCTTTGCCTAGGGTGAAACGTGTTCCTCCCGGATCTCGAACTTCTCCGGTGCCAGCGGGTAGTCGCTGTGCGCTTCATGCAGCTCGCTGGGGTACTCCAGGTCGACTTCGAGGATGTACCCGACGTATTCCGGAACGGTGCTCACATTGAACATTCGGATTTCCGTCCTCGTCAAATAACGCAACCGTCGTAAGGAAGGTAATCACACATCGTGAGCCTGTACAGGTTGTTCACATCTAAGTCGACGATGAAGGAGGAAGGCTGATCGGGATCGTGCTCAGGCAGGCATCTGTTGTTGGCCTCGGCGTGCTGCTTGCTGATGAAAGAGACTCCACGGCAGATACCGGACGTAATCAAGTCGTGTTTTCTTGCGTGGGTAAAGAGCTCCAACTTCGCCCTGGTTATCCTGAGGGCAGCTACCCAGCTGAACCCCGGAGTGGACACGTAGTAGCACGGATCCAACCAGTAGTTAGCGAGAGAGACCTGGCGAAACTCTTCGAAAAAGTCCGCTAGCAGGAAGACATCGGTCATCTGGTATATTTTGTGGTACAATCCGAACCTGCGCACCGACATCCGTTCCCATACGTTCCTCGCGTGAGCGTAGGCTTCGTCCGAGATCCCCTTTTTGATCAGCTCTGAGTAGAACGCGTCTTGTGGTGGTAGCACTTCTTCAGCGAAAACGGACATGTCACCGACATACTCGTATGGGTAAACACCTTTGCGAGTCAAGAGATCCACAGCGTCTACCCGAGCCACACCACCACGAAACCAATTTGTGCCCATGCCAGCTTCGAGAATCGGGAAGCCGCCACCACCACTCCTGCGGTTATCTACCAGAGTGGACACCAAGGCCTTCATGAAACCGTTGCTGTCCAAGAAGCGGAGGTTGATGTTATTACTGGCTAACGTCATGGTCATGCTCTGGAACCTTTCTGCGTTCCGCCCGATGACGTCCACTTTCCCGGGAAACCTGTGCACAGCGCGTACTAAATGTTGCATGTCATAGCCCTCCAAGGTATGGACCACGGCGGGGATGGTCCTCTGTTGACTGGCTCTCAAGTTGCATCTCGAGTGTGCCGGGCCGCGATACTTCCCGCTGATGTGGCAGTGGTCTCTTACTTTCCGATCCCCAATCTTCTGCGAAGCATGGTCGAAGCTGAAACTGCAGTAGTGGCATCGCCAAGCCGTGTCGAAAGCCCGCTGTTCGCCGGCTGTTAGGCCGAGAGGCTGTACGTCGTCCAGCAGAGCCTTGTACCGGTTCACCTCCTCCACCATGCAATCGTAGAATTCCTCCACCGCGTCTTCTTCCAGGTAATAACCTTGGTATACGATCTTTCCCTCGAGCCCCACCGGACCATAGCCGAAGCTGCAGGGTACGTGTTGGGTGATGCTGTTCGTGGAGCTCGTGGAAGGGTCGGGTTGAACGGTCTGGACGGGGCGGTTAACACTCTCGAAGTCTGCATAGATGGTTCGAGGAAGGGGTTCTGACGGCGTTTCAAGAATCGAAAGCTCAGCTTGTTTTTACCGGGTTCTCGGAATCTGAGGGCTTGAGCGGGATTGATCATCACGCATTCTTCTCGGTTGGTCAACAACATCCACTCCTTCCCGTACCCGGTGAAGCAGTTTCGACAGTAGAATTTAGCGTGCGAGTCTTTTCCGCGGTATCACCAGAGTTTGACGATGTCGACGATGGTGCAGTAGTGGGTGTTGAGTGGGGCATCACAGGTATCCTCGCCTACCCCCTCTTTGCTGCCATCATCATCCACCGTTAACAGGAGACGATCGATGGGCTGGCCGGAAAAGTTTTTAGAGACGCGAAGAAGGTGGAGTTTGACTTCGTCGGTGTAGCCTATGACGTTTATCGAAAGGTCATTCGCCCTCTCGAAAGCATCGATTTCGTTTAGCTTCACCGAGGAAGAAAGCATGCTTTCAAATTCCGCGTAATCTTCAGGTCTCACGCTTTGTAATTCCAGGCCCAAAGTAAGAACTGAGTAGAGGAAGCATTTCTGGTCGTCTAGGTTTTGTACGTTGACCACCGCCGCTTTCTTACCGGTCATCCCTTAGGCAGGGGAATGTAGGAGGAGGCGCGCAACAGTTGGTATTTCCCCACTCTGATGGTCTACTGCTTTACGGGGGATAAAACCTATCCTCTTCCCTGCTCGGCATACGCGTCGATGGATCTTTGGATCTTCTCGAATGCCTCGTCTAACAGAGCGAGGACGTCATTCGGGTTGTATACCTTCACGTATCTGGACCAGAATCTGGCCTCGGTGACGGTCGTTTCGCGGACGAACTCTATTCCCACGCTGATCTGTGCTTTGCAGTTCACCATCTGATCCAGGCAGGCGATCAACAGGCTTTGGATGACCAGACGCACAGACAGCAGGTGGGGAAGCGGGTCTGAATCGGGGAAACTGTCTTCGGCGGACACTTTCTACTCATATTGTCAATGTTGGAGAGCTTCCCGGCAGGAAAGGGCGCGAAGGACGCGGTCTCTGACGCAACACTGCAGACGGTCCGTGAAACAGACGCATTCTTCCGGCTTGGATGGGTGACGGGATCGGAGATGGTTGTGGAGCTGGTGCTGCGAGGGAAATATCTTGGTGCAGTAGATGCATGTAAACGTCGATTTTTCAGCCATGGTTGGGGAATGACTGGAACGAGATACGTTTTTACAGTATCTCGTTAAAACGTAAAACGTAAAAACAGTAAAACGTATATAGGGGATATTTTTTTTCGAAATCACACTAATACCTTTACCCCAGCAAGTCCAGGTTATCGACCCAACTGTTGAACTTATCGTCATACCTCAGCCACTTAACCAGGTAACTGGTCTTTCATCCCTTCTGCATCTTTAACATTTTCTCCACCAGAAACAGGTCCAGAACCCACGTCTTTTGCAACTCCTGCTCGTAGAACCTGCCCTCAATACCCTCCCCACCATAATCCCTCAAGGTGTACGTGACGGGACTCGTGTTCCGCACTTTGTCCACGGCATATACCTCGTTCGTCCAGTTCGTCCTTATCGAACGTCCCTGTGACGTGGGATATTCGCACCTCGTCCCCGACTTTAAACTTGGGTTTACCCGTGGAACGATTTGACGCTCGAACTGTTGGTGGAATACCTGCAGCCACATCTTTCGGTCTAGCCTCGATCGTTCTGTGCACGGATCCATTGTACTTGCGGAGAAGGGGGCAATCAGGTTGAGCCACTGGTACTGCCCCTGCGGCTGTACTCGTGCCAGCCGTCTTCAGGGTCCGGTTGAAGCGTCGACCACGCTAGCCTTGGTATCGGAAAAGGTGCGGTAGTGGTTGATACTGTACCGTTTCGTCAGGGCCGCAAATCAGGAGTTAAAGAATTTCTTCCCCTCGTCCGACCTGGGACTGGACGAGAACAGCATCTACTAGAAGGCGGTTGCAACGTCTCCCATCCTCTTGGATTTGACGGGTTCTGCCCGGGCGAACTAACTATACGGGTCTACCTGCGTATGGGATCATTTCCACGAGATCGATTTGCCACAAGTCATCGACGCCGAGGGTCTTCGTTTTACGCCTTGGGTATCGGCGCCTGGCGGGTTTGTGCAGCTCTTGGACTAACGTGCCCATTCCGATCCTTTTTGCATTTATATATTTTCTCGTGTTTGCCCTATCCCCAACTTGACCTTAACCTTCATCGCACCGATAACACCCGCAGCGGCTGCCTTCTCACCGAACCCCGCGGTGTTCAACAGCAGTGTACTCCGTGCCTCAGTAGCTAGCTCTTCGTTGGCTCAGTGTCGATCTTCCAGATCGGAGCTGGCAGCGTAGGCTAGTTCGTGCTGCTTACAGGTTTCGTCTAGAGCGTTTATGCCGACGTGTCCCCTGGCTAGCCTCTTGCCGAGTTTCATACCAGGCCGGCAGTCCCTGTACCCGGGGATGTAGAGTTTTGCCGGCAGTTTGTCGATGATCTTGTTAAACAGAACCGAACATTTCTTGCCCCGCTTCCAACCCTTCTGGAACTGGGCTTTCTTGGTCCCGCAGTCCGCGCATTTGATTTCAACAACAAGCGGTTATTCGATGTCGTTATGAAGTTGGAGTCGAGGGTGTCGGTGTCCCGTTTCCACTTCAAGCAGTACATGTTTAAAATGCGTTTCAGGCTTTTATTAAACTGAATAAAGGCTTGAATAATGAAACTCGTCAATTACGACAACCTCGGGGAAACTGCCGGGAAGACCAAGACACCTCGGAGTAAGCTCAGATTCCCCGATTCGCTGTGATGTATTATCTGCGGTCTGGCCGGGTGCGGGAAGATGAATCTGGTCCTGAATCTCTTCTGCAACGAGGGATGGTTGGAAAACGACGGAATCTACGTGTGCTCCAAGACCCTGTTCCAGACCAAGTACGAGAGGCTGAGGCTGGCCTTCGACGAGACCTGCCCGGAAGCGCGGTGGTCTGCTCGAACAACAAGTAGGTACCGCTACCCGAGGAGCTTCTAGACCGTATTCCTCTTCAATGACTGCTTGATCGAGAAACAAGACAGGATCGAGCGGTACTTCGCCTAAGGTCGGCACGCCAACATGGACGTCTTTTACCTGTGCCAGACATACAGCAGGATACCGAAGAGGGTAGTTCGATAAAACGCGAACCTCCTGATTCGCTACAGGCAAGACGAGGCAAATCTCAAGCATGTCTACAACAACCACGTCTGGTGTGACATGAGCTTCGAGGAGTTTATGCAAACCTGCGGGGAGTGTTGGAATTCCGATCCTCACGGGTTCCTAATGCTCGACATGACCAAACCCCTGAGAGAACGAAGGTACAGGCGCATGTTGGATTGAGTCTGTTACCCGATGTTGACGTCGACGCTAGAAACACCCAGAAACCCCGACCCACCCTACATCTAACGATTAACGGGTTACACGTTTGCAAACATCAAAATTCCAACAATTACGGATCGTTTCTGGGGGTGTTTTCCCAGAGATTTGCCGAGATTTTACAACTCAAAGGGATACCCCTTTATAGATTTTATCACTCATCGCGGACCACATCAAACCAGGCTAAACGCCGACACAGCCGGCCTAGCATAGCCACTCAGCCTCCCTCAACCGTGGAAACGCGGGAACGTGGAAACCGCTGAACCACCCGTAAATAATGATGGACGTGCGATACGCATGGACCGTATCAGTTGACTCGGTGGACCGTTAAAGTACCAAAACCTCGTTGATGGTGGTGGTCTGACAGTGTGTGGTGGTGGTGGCATGTGTTTGGGTTCACGAAATCGTGTGTGTTTGGGTTGACGTGGACGAGAGTATTTGGGTTGACAGACATGCGATTTTTTCTCATCAGTAAAACACCATGGCAACTCAGCACTGTCCAAACCCATTCTCCAAACAGTTCTAGGTTTTAAAACAGCGTCTGAAGCGGAAATTCCTCAACGCGAAACTCGAAAGGGCCACCGAGTCGGAGCTCCTAACGAAGATTTTCAAACCGATCGCGGACCCCATTCGAGAGCAGACCAAACTCCGAGCGATAGACAGTAATGAGGCGGCCGCTCAACGTCAGCTCCAGATCAAAGAGCTGCTGGCTATTGAAGCCGAGCAACGAAAACAACACATACAGCACTGGAAAAACCTTCGGAACATTCAGAGGACCTTGGAAACTGCGACCGGCCCCGGTTACAACAGGGAGGAAGATGGAGGAGATACGGAAGACTCGGAATCCGAGCTGGCTTTTTTTTGACAGGGCAATGAGACGGTTATCCAGCTCTATGGGAGCACTCATGCCCTCCTCGCTCATGCAAATCGAAGCCATGAACCGCGCGCTCGAATAAGATACTTGGAGGAAGAGACACCGTGTAACTAGGTCCACTGGCTACCGAGTACTTGAGCATGTTCGCCACTTGAGAGACGCTCACCGACCCCACTTTCGGTATAAGGTACGAGCGGGAAAGTAAACGGTACAAGATAGGTTCCTCGGACGTGGACTTCGAAGGGGACGACGTGGTAGTGGGAGGGAAAAAGTACAGGGGCACCGACGAGTTGTGGTAGTTCATCATGCTCAAGAACCCCCGTAAACCGACCGATGATCACCCGAGTCTGTTGGATTATCACGATATTATCAGGTGAAGCAGCACAGTCTACAGAGACCGCGATCCAGAGTCTAAGGAGACAAAAATCGAGCGCCGGTTACAAGTACGTGACCTTCATTAAACCGGTGTTTGGCAAGGAGAAGGGGCCCCATCAACGGATTCGACAAGGGGAAGGATACGCAACGCGCGTTAAGTCCGTTAAGCGGCAGCAACCGAAGCAACCGGCTCGACGAGGGGAAGGATACCGGTTTTACAAAGACCCGAACGACCTGTCCGAAAGACTGAAACTGATCAGGGCTTCGAGATATGCGGGGAACACCTCGCTAGACCAGGAAATAGTGCACATTTACGCGGAGTTGAAAGCCATCGGTCTTTTATCAGATGCCGAGCAGGGCAAGTTAATCGAAGAGTTTGGGAGAAGTTAGGAAATAAAGGGCGCTTTTAAATGCCCACGACCACTTTCATTTCATGTGACGTATGGGAAACGATGCCTTCCTCCTCCATAGTTCTTTCCTCGAACACCGCGGATTTCACTGCCAGGTTTTCGACTCTACTGCTCGAGGACAACGCAGATGGATGGGAGATCTCCCTGGTCAACTTGGAGACGTACAACTTGATTCCGAAGGTGAAAGCCTTCGACTCGTACATGTTTCGGTACAGCAACAACTACGGCAGGGAATGGACAAAACTCATCATCCCGGAAGGTTCCTATGAATTGGAAGCGATTGAAAAATATGTCTACGGGGAGCTGAAGAAGTGTCAGCACTGGGACGTCCCGAAGGACTCCTTGTTCATCCGTATCATCACCAACCTCAATATTCTGAAATTCTAATATCAAGGGCATACAATACAAGGTTGATTTCTCCGCTGACGACCCGACAACCATGGGGAAGTTATTCGGATTCTGGCCCGAAGTGTACGTACACGGTATCAGCATCGCCCAGAACACAGCCAATGTCCACGATGTCAATTCCGTCTTGGTACACTGCGATCTGGTAGGCAATTCTTATGTGAACGGGTCGAGGCAACCGACCCTATACTCGCTGTTTCCGAACTGTGCACCGGGATACAAGATAGTGTAGTCCCCCCCACAACTTGTTATATTTACCGGTAACCAATGTGGCTGACCGACCAGGATGATCGTCCGCTTAATTTGAGGGGGGAGACCGTGATCGTGAGACTGCACTTGAGGAAGAGGTAGATGGAATTTTTTTTCCTGTATAAAAGGGTATCCGTTCAATGTTGGACTTCAAACCCAACAAACAATCCCCCACACAACAGCCCTCATAACTTAGCAAATCCCGAGCTAAACGTCGGCAAGTCCTGACCCCATTGAACGCGGCCTATCTTGAAAGCCTCATCTCCAACGTAAAATAGAGAACGTAGAAGGATAGCTGAACGTCCAGAAGCCTTTTACCCTAGACGAGTTCGTGATGGAGTATAATTATCATGACTACACCCCGATAGTCGGGACGAACTTGAACAGCATGCACTCGGAACTGAGAATAGTGGTCCAGAACCAGGATCTCTTCACCCATCCCCACCGGAGCTACCAGTACGTGAAGGGTTCCCTGGTAAAAGTGAGTGACGGGTTGGCTTACGCGGCCACCAACAAGATAGTCCTCGTGAACAACGCGATAGCCTGTCTGTTCTCAAAAATAAAGTACCAGATCGGGGACAAGACCGTGGACGAGATCAATCACCCGAGATTCGCCAGCACCATTAAGGGAATCGTCTCCTACGGCCCGCAAGACCAGACCCACCTAGCGTATAGTGGATGGTTCCTGGACGGCGCCAGCTCCAGTACGGCCGACGACGTGACGAATAACGTCTTCAAACACAAGAGAGACACCCTTCTAAGCGCCCACTTCCCGAAAGGATACTCTGCTTATAACATCCCACTCTCCCATCTCATGGGATTCTTCGAGGACTACACGAAAGCGATTTACGGGGTTCAGCAAAAGCTGACTCTGATACGGACCGCGGACATGAATGCTATCTTCCGAGACACCGGAGTAGTCCCGGGTAAGATCGTTCTGGAGCAAGTGTCCTGGCACCTTCCTCACATAATCCCTTCGGACAAGCAGAAAAACAGGCTGTACAGGTTGGTGGATGCCGGGATCACCACACCCATGGCCTTCAGATACTGGTACTCGGACATGCTCGATTTGCCCACCACGACTAGCTGTACCTGGAGATTGATCATGACGAGTTCTATCGAGAAGCCGAGATATGTAATAATCGGTTTCCAGACTGCGACGGAAATGGACCAGAAAAAGAATCCTGCAGTCTTCGACTACTGCAGCCTAATGCACACGTTACGCTGAACTCGGAGCGTTATCCGTTTCTCGACATGAATGCGAATTTTTTCCAGAGGGAATATCTCAAAGGCGTATCAAGACTTGCTGAACTTCAGGAACTAGTAATACAGCGAACCGGTAGTGGGACCCGCTTTCAACATCGCGAGCTTCAGAAAGCTCTTTCCGTTGATCTGTATTGACTGCTCGAAACAGAATGAAAGGCTTAAATCGAGCGTGATCGACGTGACTTTGAGATTCAAATTCAAAGCTCAAGTGCCAGGCAGCACCTGATGCTATGCTTTGGTTATCAGCGACTGGCTTATGACCCTGAAGTTGGACAAGATCAAAGTCGAAGTCATGAAGTGAGTGGAGGGAAAAAAGACAAATAAACGAGTCCATCATTGATTCCCCTTCAGTTGTCGGTCTCCCAGAAGCGGGGCATGCTTCGACAACTCAAGGCCGGAAAAACACTGAGCGTTCGCCTGTCCAACTCCCAGTTGAAGCGGGAGACCAAAGTATCCCTACCGGTCACCAAAACACAGCAGTCGAGAATTCAAAAGGCTCGAGCTATGGGCCGGGGATTGAATCTGAAATTCTAGCGTACCCAAGTCCGGAACGTTTGGCTTTCTTCCCCTGCTCCTCCCAATCCTCTCCGCCCTCGGAGCGGTAGGGGCGGAGCGGCGGGAATAGCCAAAGCTGTCAATGGCTCCAAGGCAAACTCCACAGCTCGAAGAAATAAAGCGGCACAACGCCAAGATGGAAGCCCTGGCTGCTTCGAAGACGGGCGGGAACTAGAAAAAAAAAAAAGTCCCGCGGTATGGTCAAGGATTTTATCTGAAGCCGGGGTTCCCATGAACAGGGCCATGACGAACTTGGACCTCGCCGGATACGCTAAAACGTTGGGGATCTGCACATTCAGAGTAGTTTATTCGAAAGACCTTCTTCCCGAGCGTCTTAGAGCGTTCGAATGCGGTATACTAAACTTGCAGGACTCGGGAGACGGGGATGGTACTGCCTTTAGGGAGGATCGTGCACCTTGTACTTTGATTCGTTTGGCTTAAAACCGCCCGCAGAAGTCTACAGTTACCTCGGAAACAGGAAAATCGTCTGGAACCCGATGACGATACAAGTGGCCGACGAGGTACTGTGCGGGCAATATTGATATTGCTTGGCCGTACTGTATTATTTTAATGAAGGGTACACTAATGTGTTCGAGGTGGTGGAGCTGCTCGGTACCCAATGATACGGGGGGAACCGAAAAAATGGACTCAGCGGCAGCCTTGTGATGGAGTCAC
This sequence comes from Lithobius niger, assembly GCA_023313725.1. Taxonomy (NCBI): domain Eukaryota; kingdom Metazoa; phylum Arthropoda; class Chilopoda; order Lithobiomorpha; family Lithobiidae; genus Lithobius; species Lithobius niger. The sequence goes on from JAHWFP010078630.1 coordinate 70,154, forward strand.
TGAGGTCTGGGGTTTAAGGTAGGCCAGATTCCGAACCATTTTGCTGTAGGACCAAAGGTTCCCGAGTTATTGGGGTGCGCCAACTTCCCCGAAATGATGGAATACGACGGAATCCGCCCCTTTTCTCCCCTTATTTCTAATGCAGAACTCGCCACATCCGCACACCACTTTACCAAAAGCCCGTGCAACAAATGATCACATATAGTATCTACAGTGTTTTCGGTACCGTTGCTCTTTGCAACCAGATATTGTTCCTGCTACCACCGATGATGCGTTTCGTTTTGTGCAATCGCAATACGGACAGTAATTCCCCCAAGTGCAGTTTCGGTGGCATTGCACAAGGTTTCCCATACCGACTTAGGATTGATTTCAAATTAAAATCCTAGGTGTTGCATCGATGACGGTTAGCCATAATGCCGTACCCACGAAATGAGAATCTCTTAGTCCAGTGGCTGGTGGACAGGAGGCAAGCAGACAGGAGGATGCCTATGCTTTGGCAGCTACGAATGAAGATGCTGCAGTTATGATGGATGACCGCCCCAGATTTGCAACACAGAACGAGAGCAGAATCAGTGAGAACTGACAGCAATTTCATCACATTTGATCACAAAGACACGATGAGGTTCTGCGTACTACCATTCGGCTTCACTGACAAACACAACAAGAAAGACAGGTAAGGAGATTTCTTCATGGAGTTACTCGAGGATACGGCAGACTTGATCATGAGTAAAACTACCCAATTCATGGAAGAAAGCATCCTCAAAGAGAAACACAGCAAACCGAAGGTCAATACAGCTGATATGTCAACTCTAGCTATTGGGTCTTCAAGTCAAGCAGCACAACCATCACCCATGGTAAACGATATTGCCACCATAGTCAACTCAATAACGGCTGGGTCTTCCGTCAACACTCCATATATTGAGTCTTCGCACTACCATTGCCCATCGTAGATCGCGAAGCAACCCTGGTCAACTCAGCAGTCGGTGAGTCTTCAATTCAACTTCAGTTTATTTACTGCCAGTTTACTCCACTCCCTGGATATTCGAACGAACCACTACAAAATGCCACCTTCTATTACCATGGGTTGGTGGATGCCGGGATTACCATACCCATGGCCTTCAGATACTGGTACTCGGACATGCTCAATTTCCCCACCCAAGACTAGCTGTACCTGGAGATTGATCACGACGAGTTCTATCGATAAGCCGAGATATGCTATAATTGGTTTCCAGACTGCAAGGGAAATGGACCAGAAAAAGAATTCTGCAGTCTTCGACCACTGCAGCCTAATGCACACGTTACGCTGAACTCGGAGCGTTATCCGTTTCTCGACATGAATGCGAATTTTTCCAGCGGGAACATCTCAAAGGCGTATCAAGACTTGCTGAACTTCAGGAACTAGTACTACAGCTAACCGGTAATGGGACCCGCTTTCAACATCGTGAGCTTCAGGAAGCTCTTTCCGTTGATCTGCATTGACTGCTCGAAACAGAACGAAAGGCTTAAATCGAGCGTGATCGACATGACTTTGAGATTCAAATTCGGAGCTCAAGTGCCGGGCAGCACCTGATGCTATGCTTTGGTTATCAGCTACTGGCTTATGACCCTGAAGTTGGACAAGAGCAAAGTCGAAGTCGTAACATGAGTGGGGGAAAAAAGACAAAAAAACGAGTCCATCATTGATGAAGACAAAGACAAAAAAACAAGTCCTTCAATTGTCGGTCTCCCAGAAGCAGGGCATGCTTTGACTACTCAAGGCTGGAAAAACACTGAGCGTTCGCCCGTCCAACTCCCAGTTGAAGCGGAAGACCAAAGTATCCCTACCGGTCACCAAAACACAGCAGTCGAGAATTCAAAAGGCTCGAGCTATGGGCCGGGGATTGAATCTGAAATTCTAGCGTACCGAAGTCCGGAACGTTTGGCTTTCTTCCCCTGCTCCTCCCAATCCTCTCTGCCCTCGGAGCGGTAGGAGGCGGAGTGGCGGGAATAGATAAAGCCGTCAATGGTTCCAAGGCCAACTCCACAGCTCGAAGAAATAAAGCGGCACAACGATAAGATGGAAGCCCTGGCTGCTTCGAAGACTGAAGCCGGGGTTCCCATGAACAGGGCCATGACGAACTTGGACCTCGCCGGATACCCTAAAACGCTGGGGATCTGCACATTCAGACTAGTTTATTTGAAAGACCTTCTTCCCGCGCGTCCTAGAGCATTCGAATGCGGTATACTGAACTTGCAGGACTCGGGAGACGGGGATGGAACACACTGGACCGCGTACTGCCTTAAGGGAGGATCGTGCACTTTGTACTTCGATTCGTTTGGCTTAAAACCGCCCGCAGAAGTCTACAGTTACCTCGGAAACTGGAAAATCGTCTGGAACCCGAGGAGGATACAAGTGGCCGACGAGGTACTGTGCGGGCAATATTGATATTGCTTGGCCGTACTGTATTATTTTAATGAAGGGTACACTAATGTGTTCGTGGTGGTGGAGCTGCTCGGTACCCAATGATACTGGGAAAACCGAAAAGGACCAAAAGTTCCCGAGTTATTGGGGTGGGCCAACTTCCCCAAAATGATAGAATATGACGGAATCCTCCCCTTTTCTCCCCTTATTTCTAATGCAGAACTCGCCACATCCGCACACCACTTTACCAAAAGCCCGTGCAACAAATGATCACCTATAGTATCTACAGTGTTCTCGATATCGTTGCTCTTTGCAACCAGATGTTGTTCCTGCTGCCACCGATGATGCGTTTCGTTTTGTGCAATCGCAATACGGACAGTAATTCCCCCAAGTGCAGTTTCGGTGGCCATTGCACAAGGTTTCCCATACCGACTTAGGATTGATTTCAAATTAAAATCCTAAAATCCTAAAATCCTAAAATCCTTAAAATGGTTGTAGGAGCCAACTGAAAAGATCAGTCATTTTGCCACAACAACCATAGCGACAAACAAACCGGCAGTTTATTTGAAACTGTCAACATCAGCCACTTTTCCTCAATGCCAACACCAATGTAATGGAAAGAAGCTTAGTGGGTCGATACTGATATCGCGCTGCACCAGCACAGGAACGTTGCCACTGAATTGAGCTGTAGGTTTACCGTGCACCCAGCCGAAGCCATGGTGCCACCACCGAATTGAGCAACTTTCGAACTGTTACCAGGGCAGATGTTCCCCCATTACTCGAAAGAGACGATGAAACTTCTGCACTGCAGCT
>JAHWFP010078632.1:2543-13990 GCA_023313725.1 Lithobius niger
CCCCCCCCCCCTTCATCATACAATTCTTGGATGTGCCGCTGATTCTTTGTAATTGCTGTTTTAGAGTGGGGCCCCCTGAATGGTTGGTCAACGGGCCCCTGATGTCGTAGATACGTCACAGTTTCCGGAGTTATCAAAGTTTACCAAAGTGAAAATGATCAGACTGTTTACGTGTCCGTATTTGGAAGTCTTCCCAGTTTGATATTGATGAGATTGAGCGCAGACCCATTCCTAGAAGCCAGCATCTGGTGACAAGAAAGCAACGACGATTTTTGTTCAATGTTTATTATTCGGCTTATTTCTGTACAAGCATACTGAATGACTAATGCTTTGGGATTTTGACGGAACAGACAAAAGTGCACTCGTCACCATGGTAGTGGTATTACGTCACTCACTGTGGAAGTGATCTTCCGGCCATTCCGGTTTGTTTTCCTCTGAAATATTTATTAACTCAGCAAGAGTATGAAAGCCGGTTTTTAACCCCGTTCTGGTGACGTAATGGTTGATAATTCCATTTAAACAAGAATGACAAACACTTCTGGGCAAACCCAGTTGTGAAGGTAGAATGGAATAACGGTAGTATAGAATAAACTTGGCTAGTAGGTAAGCGGACAACATTTTTGCTTGTGTGAACAGAAGTGCCGTTTATCAAAATGGAGGAGGGGGGGGGGGGAGAATTATAGTTTCCTGGTGAAGTTTTGAAGCCTACCCTGCTTCGTGAAATTCAAGCCATAAAGATCAAGATGTGATCCAACTAACCACAGCGCGTAAAGAAACGGCAAAAACGACAAAATGTTTTTTCTTTTCAACAGAGCAACCCGTTTCTGTGAAATTTTGTCCGGTTTCGCCGAAAATTAAGCTCTGATTAATATTCAGCAAAAGGGGAATTCCGGTTCCACCTAATCAGAATATTCTAAAAAAAAAATTTGACTTGAGAAGTTTTAAGGAATTGTAAGGAATGTGTAACTAGTTGTGATTTCTGATGTTATACAGTATGTTTGTTTAGCCACAGTGACATCCTTAACGAGATGAATAAAAAACGTTATTTTCTGCTAGGGATAGACCGATATTAATATCGGTTCGGTATTTTTTGTGTATCGGATCTGTATCGGTGTTTATTTACCGATATTTTAGCCGATATGATCAACTTCCGTGCACGCTGGCTACTCCACCTAGCTTGTGAGAAACCTTTCCTGCATAGCATCGCTTGTATCCCAGACGTCATCTGGACAGCAGCTTAGTGAATTCAACGTGTGTGCATTGCCAGAATCAGGGCAGGGCTTCTTGGGATTAGGCCTATCTGCAGTGTACTCTGGGTTTTTTTTTTACAGTCGAAGGTACACTTGCGGATCTGCCACCACTGAGAAAAAAAATTAGAAATTTAATTTTCTTGCACACCAGTTTCATAATGATGTAATGATGAAGTATGCGTTTGACTTTCTGACCCATTGACTTTTTAAAAAAAAAATCGGTATCTGTATCGTTGTATCGGATCGGCGTGTGAGGGGAAAATCGGTATCGGATCGGATCGGTATTTTTCTGTATCGGTCGATCCCTATTTTCTGCCCGTTCTAAAGACAAAAAAAAATCCATCAGCTGCCCTAACCCTCCCCAGTATCAGTCCGTCTCTGCGTCACTGCATCTGGCCTGGGAGTATCTGGCAGCAGCATTAAACTGCACGGGCAGTGTTATTCAAAATAGATAATTAATTCAAAAAGGTGAATTTTGTTTTCTGGTTAAATAAAACTGTCTCCAGTAACTAAGATTTTGGAACTACTACGTAGTCGGGCCGTAGAAAATTTACTTTATTTGCCAAAACATCTTAACTTGTTAATTTTTGCATTACATTGTCCCCAGTGTGATGTTCCCCTGGAGGTTTCTTCGGCATGCATGGCGCAGTCCTCCCTTACAAAAGCGAGCGCGTGGACGCTTCCGCCATTCATTTTCCTCCAGAGGTGCCTACACGTCACCTCGCTCCACAGTTCCCCGCCTTTCGTCGGAATTTGGATTTACCAAGTTGGCCGTCGCTTCCAAAGCTTCTGTTTCATCCACCGCCCGCCTTTGTGCTCTTGCTCGTCCTTTCACCCTCGGTCCAGGCTTGGTCTTTGCCTTAGACCTCGCCGTCGACGGCCCGATTCTTTCCGCTACGTTCATCGACGCTGCTTTCATCGATGAAACTACTCCAACCGTGTCACCTCTAGAAGCCGTTGGATCTTTCATCACTCCGTCAGATCTCATTCTGGCTACGGAAAACTACCACGAGGCAAATAAGAATCTTCGCCGAGCTTCCGCCTCATCTGGACCGCTGCCAGCCCCACCCTCCGCTGGACCTGGCGTCTTATTCTTCCTGCAAAAAACACAGCGTTTCCCGCAGCGAAGTTCACCTCATCGTCCAACTGGCCATACACGGGAAAACGAAAGACAACACGATGCCTCCGCCATCATGCACGTCTTCTGCCGCCACGTCCGCACCCGGGATCGTGTTACGTCCACTACGTGTCATGAAAGCCACAAGTGTGACCCTCTTTCATCACTCAGTACTGTCAAGAAACGAAAGACCGCCCCGCCATCGGCAGCTTCGCATCCTCCTCCCGCGAACGCGCCCCTGGCCCCGGCTACCCCAAACCCGCTTTCACTTAACCTTCCAACAACCGGGAAAATCCACTGCACGGACACTCATCTCTTTCATGCGTTTTGAGTGGTGAGTCAAGACTAAACCCGTTTTTTACCTGGCTAACCTCATGTCTCGAGTGATATTCAAGACTACAGTTCTGTCCACTGCTGCTCGTCTCACTCGTGGTTAAACCCACGTTTTGAGTGAATATCCAAGACAGAGCGCTTGCACCTCTTGCTGCTTGTCTCGGCCGTAGCTGACCCCACGTCTCGAGCGGAAATCAAGACAACAGTTGCTGTCCAGTGTTGCTCGTCTCATTCGTGGCTAGAACCGACGTTTTGAGTAAATGTAGAAGAAGCCATCTGCACCTCTTGCTGTTGTCTCGACCGTGGCTACGCCCACATCTCGAGCGAAAATTAAGTCAACAGCTGCTGTCTATTGCTGCTTGTCTCTCGCGGGGCTAAACCCACGTTTTGACTGAAGATCCAAGACGGAAGCAGTTTCCACCTCTTGCTGCTTATCTCGACTGTGGTTGACCCCATGTCTCGAGTGAAAACCAAGACAACATTTGCTGTCCATTGCTGATCGTCTCATTCGTGTCTAGAACCCACGTTTTGAGTAAAAAACCAAGACGGAGGCCTTTTCGCTCCTTTCGTCACGGCTAGACCCCACATCGTGGTCGGCGACCGTTATGCGCCTCCCATCCTTTCCCCGGACGACCGCCGTTCATCTGATGCATGCCGGCTCCTCTCGTTCAAGGTGGAATGCCAGCTTCTACGTCGCTCGCCACTATACTTCCCTATCTGTCGTGGGCCAGCTGCCTCCTGCTCCCGGCTCTGAAGTCCCACGAACCTCACCCCGGAACACTACCTCGCCCAGCCCCAACGGCTTCAATTGCCTCACCTTGCTCTCTCAGCACCAGACCTAGTCGATGTGGGAAAGCACTATGCCGCATTCACCAGCAACGACCACTGTGTTACAAGTCCGGCTTCCCACCAGACGCAAGCTCCTTGGCCCTGCAGATTCCCCCTGTCAACCCGCTGTCTCCGCCATCCACGACCCTCCATCTCCGTCCTTTCACCACCATCTGCTGTCTGGGTTGCTATGACAGGTAACCTTATGGCACCCCCATCAGGTACGGAATGCTCCACTGTAGTCTCACCGATCCCGCTAGCATGTACACTGAAGTTCTCGGCCTCTCCTGCACCCGCCTTACCGTATTTTCACTCACGACCAACGCCGGGTCCTCACCGACGGCGGCCCGACCCTTCCCCATGCATCCATCAACACTCCTTTCATCGCTGTTACTATTCAAGTTCTGCTAAACGCCCTTTCACCCACGTCCAACGCTGGGTCTCCACCGTAGTCGTCGACGGCTCGACACATCTTTCAAAACACTCCTTTCATCGCTGACACGATTCAAGATTAGCTCACTCTCCTTTCACTCATGACCAACGCCGGGTCTCCACCGTAGTCCTCGCCGATGACGGCTCGACCCTTCCCAATGCATCCATCAACACTCCTTTCATTGCTGTTACTATTCAAGATCTGCTTAGCATCCTTTCGCCAACGTCCAACACTGGGTCTCCAGCATAGTCCTTGCCGCCGACGGCTCGACTCCCCGATGTATCCTTCAACCTTCCTTTCATCGGGTCACGATTCAAAATCAGCTCGCTGTCCTTTCACCCACGACCAACGCTGGGTCTTCTTGTAGTCCTCGCTGCCGACGGCTCGACTCTCCCCGATGCACTCCTTCATCACTGTCACTTTTTAAGATCAGCTAGCTTTTTTAGTCCTCGCCGGCGACGGCTTGATTTTTCCCTATGCGTCCATCATCACTCCTTTCATCACCGTTACTGGTCAAGATCTGCTACTGCGGGACAGCCAACGGGCTCCTCCCACTAGCCGATAGATGTCTTGTCTCTTCGGCAATACTGCCGAGGTAATAACTGCAAGGTTACATGTCCTTACCAGGCTGCTGCCGCATCTCGTCAACTTCCACCTAGGAACCACAGCGTTCCTACAGTAATCCAGACCACTGCGTCCACATGCCTCACAGTGTAATTTAAAGCCAGCCTGACGCCCCGCTATCCGCCACATCTTATGCCTAGAGCACTCGCATCCAGACTTTGTTACGCCTTAAAAAATCACAAACGCGGAACGCTCCTAAGAACTGGCAGACACTCCACAAAGCCTGACCAACCTGCTTTCACCTTCACCACGGCCTTCCTCACCGACTTCACCCACCGTCGGAATCTCCGTCTAACTTCCTCACACACTTTCATCATTCTCTGCTCACTGCTTTTTGGGAAACGTCTGCCAGCCCAAGCAGCCCCTTACGGGAAATGAAACAATGCCGTCCCCGTCACGCACACAGGCCGCCAACGGTCCGTTTCCCCTCGGTTTCCCATAACAACTACCCAGCCCTCCCTTTAAAGTCGGACACCATTCATCCCCTCCCATGCTGACGTTTGTCCATTTTTTCGCTAACTTTGTTCTGCATCTTGTCGACCCAACCAGGCTGACTGCTTTCACAGGGGAACAGAAACGGATGACAGCTGAACAGACCCGGTAAGATCACCTTCACATCTCCCGGTCTCAAGCTGCCGTTATTGCTGGTAGCTCGCTTCTTCTCCTGGTTCCTTTCGTATTCCGATGTTCTCCGGTTCCCGTGACTGCCCACCACCTGCCGCCCTCGGCGCCAACCCATCCTTAACTAAACATGCCCTTGGCTTTCGTTTCCCGTCAAGACCAAAGCCCGCCCCAACAGGATCATCGCCGTGACCAAGACGGATCATCTCGACCATCTTCAAGCCCGCCTTCCGGAGCGCCTACCAGCAACCGTTTCCTTCACCCTTTGGGTCACCTTTCGTCAAGTCCTCACCTCCCGTGACGAAAGACAGTCCAGCTTCGCCTATCTGCTCGATGGCCGTCAGTCTTGGAGACAGCTGACCGCCAGAACACCACCCTGGCCCTTTAACCTAAACAAAGGGGCCTCTGCCGGTCCTGATCCCCTCCGTCAATGACGGCTCAAGACACCGCCGCCGAACCGGCCTCCCGCCCTCCGAGCATCCTCCCAAGCAGACAGGGTTTGAGTAAAGAGTCACGAATGACGCTGTCACCTCTTCCAGCATCACCACCTTGGCTAACCCAACGTTTCAAGTGAAGATTAAGACGTCCACGACTGTCTACACTGACGCTCATCCAATTCGTGCCTCTCCATTGGATCCAGAAAACTGTTTCCTTGCAACCTTGACAGCCAGCCTACACTGTTCCGAAATCCAAGCTCTTTTGACCAACTCGGTCTACTACGGCTTTAGACCAAATTTCTCCTCTGTAATCCTCCACCCAGGATCAACCTTCAGAGCAAAAACGCAAAACCATTTGTGCCATCCAACCCAACACCTTCTTTATCCTGTCACAACACTACGCTTATTTCGAACTCATAACGATGACATCCGCAGAGGAAGAAATCCAACTCTTCCTTCCTGTCGACTCCCAATCCAAGGAAACCTCTACTACGTTGATGTCACGCTGGATCAAAAAGATAAACGAAGTATCTTACGAAAAACAGAGCACGAGCAAGAATGTAAGTGTGACGGCTCATAAAGCCGGAACAATCTCCACATCATGAGCCCACCACAACGCCACTCCAATCGAAGAGATCCTGGCGGCAGCATCCTGACGACACCGATCTACCTTCATCTCTCACTACCTAAGGGATATGTTGAGAAAGAACAGGGACTACACCGCTGGGACCAATCGTCGCAGCCGGAATCGTGGTCAAGCCCCCTTCAGCACTCGGAACAAAACGAAGCAAACCATCCACCAGATGGAAGCAAGACCCACGTCCCTGCGACAGAGATCCAAATTTCCACCACCTAACTTTGACGAGGTCTCCTGTTAATGCAAAATTAACAGGTTAAGATGTTTTGGCAAAAAGAAAGAACATTTTGCAGGCCCTCAGCCCAGCCGGCTAAAAATGGTTTCTTTTTGCCTAAAACATATTTAACCTAATCCTGCCCTGCCTCCCCTCTCAAGTCACCGTCTGACACATTGAGAGGAAAATAAATGCGGGAAGCATCCGCCCTCTCGCTTTTATAAGGGAGGACTGCGCCGCGCATGCGCAGTGGGACATGCAAGCAGGCGGCTACACAGCCGAAGAAACCTCCAGGGGAACACCACATTGGGGACAATGTAATGCAAAATTAACAGGTTAAGTATGTTTTAGGCAAAAAGAAACCATTTTTAGCCGTCCGGGCTGAGGGCCGGCAAAATGTTCTTTTTGTCTGTACGGGGAAATCCAACATAATTAAGCTTGGACGAATTTGTTGTTTTGAGAGAAAATTTATTACGACGCATCTGTGGGAACAGTGAGTGGGCTTAATTTTATAATAACTAAGTATTTGAAGCCTTTGAGAACTCGTCCAAGTGTTTATTCATATATGCGTGAGAATGTTTTAGCCGCGTTGTGGGCGGGTCATTGTTATGGCATTGTGCGAGTGAATGACCATTGACAGGCTGGGACAGGAAGGGAAGACCGAACAACCCTGGCTGCTAATCTCCTACTTCATCCTGTTGCTTGCTGGATGATAGATTGTCACATCCTGGATAACTTGTTGATCAACGATGGCGCCTGTCCTTGTTGCAATGTCTCGTTTGAGATGTTTAGCTAATTGGAAGGCTTTCGGTTACTGTTAGAGAAATATAGATTGATTGCGCCACACCCAATATTTCTTTCAGTTCACCAAATTACCGCTTTTCAGTATTCCCTTGTGCAGGTGTTATTTCCGTGATACCTTTGCACGACTGCCACATTGTGTGGTGTGTTGACCTAGTACGTTTTTGCAAATACTATTCAACTTTGTAAATCATACTAATAATTTGTGGTACTTGATAATACTTATTTGCCATATTACATTTTTTTTCAATGCATTTTTTTCCGTAGCACTATTGCATGACATTACTACTTGAAAAATTCTGCCATAATGCATGCTTTTTTTTTGTTACATTTATACATTTTTTTAGTTTATCATTTCTTCCAAAAAAATCTTACTTACATTTAGATTTAAATTTTGGTTCGGAGTGGCTACCGCGTATTCATCCTTGGCAGATGGCCGTCAATATGAAGGTAACGTCGATTAGTAGTTACAACCACTCACAAACGAATTATTCCAACATGACAAAAAAAGTCCGGTTGGGGATGAAGAAGACCCTGAACACCAAATTTGGTGTCTGGGCTCCAATAAGAAAATATCACCTCCTTCTTTCCATACCTCGTCCACACTGGACCCAGACATCGAGGCCAGGGTCCGGACTAAGTTACTCTTATTTCTCTTGCTAAAACATTTGCGGCACAATCCGGACTTATACCCCAGTGTGGAAGGGCTATAAGAGGCATCGGTTTACGGTTGGGTGGGGGTTGGAGTGGCTACTGCCATCTTGTAGTTCATTCCGCCATGTGCAGGTGCTGGGATAGCTTGCGCGCAGATTCCACTGTATTTATTTACTATGACGCTGTATAGCCATTTGGCATTATAGCTTTTTTCTCAATAAAGTTAAAACTTATAGTTTATGTCTGTAGTTACCGTAAATGCAACAAGTAGGTGCTTGTACACTTGTGCAAGGTAATGTAGGTTTTTTAGTAAGTTGGCTTTAAAATCGACGATTGGAAATATTGACTGGGTGTACCTTAAACATTTATTTACACCAGCAGAACCCGGCACCAACAAGTGATTGAGAAAAATTTTGTATAGACGTAATCTACGCTCAAGCGGTATTCGTAATGGTAATACCATACTGTGTTACAAAGAAAATGGAGGAACCAAGGCGGAAAAAATTAGCTCATCACCACATGTGCAAGTAGAGGGATTTTCAACAGGAATACTACATTTAAAACAGGGAGGAACCAAATCGAAAAACTTGTCCGGTAATACCACACGCGCACACTAGAGTGGAATGTTAATGTATACAATAAACATTCCACTCTAGACTGCGCATGTGGTATTACTGAATAGGTTTTTCGATTTGATTCCTCCCTGTTTTAAATGTAGTATTCCTGTTGAAAATCCCTCTACTTGCACATGTGGTGATCGGCAAATTTTTTCCGCCTTGGTTACAAAATTACAAAATTACGAAATTACAAAATTTCATTAAAATCTGTTCAGCCATTAAAGTTGTTTCACGCATTCAGAAGGAGGTGTACATGGAACGGTGTATACCCCACCTTGCCAAATTTTAATCTGTGTCAAAAGGGGATTTCCGTTTCGTCAAATCCTCTTGTTGTGTTGAATAATTTTTTTTCCCAAATAGCCTCGCTAGCTCTCGTTGTAGCTAAACGCGATAAGGGCGCATTTATGCAACGACTCGCCTTTGCATTCTCATAGAAGCTAGAAATCTTCTGAAATTCCAACATGGCGTTCTGAAGTTCTACCGGCTCGCACGAAAACAGTTAAAAGGTACAAGCATCCATGTTGGCTTTCCTGTGCGACTCTGTTTTGGGTCAATAGTTCAAATATATGTAAGTGTTGCCAACACATTCAAATAATTTTCTTGTTTATTCGTGAGATTTGATTTTGCGACATACTCTAGCCTGTGTAAATGTTGCAAACGCTATTCTCAACGGGTTGCACGACATACCGGAAGGATTTATGTCCCTTTAATAATGTGATTTAGGAGCGACTGAAATTGGTTCGTCAAGAGGAATTCTTTCTTACTATAACGGATTATGGGACTGCAAGCATTTACTCAACTAATGTTGGATTTACCTATAGTGATCAAATTCTGGTTGTGAGAGTGCAAAAGCGAGTTGTTGCGTAAACACTCCCTAACATCAGTAAGCGCAACTAATCACATATTCCTTCCTGTTAACTTCTCCAGTGTTCAATTTTGGTGAATATTTTGATTCGGCGAAACGGGAATTCACCTTTGGCCGAATCTTCCAGGAAAAATTTTCGGCGAGACGAGTAACCACACATGGAACACGTAATACGTTGCGAAATGTACCTAAATGCAAAAATTACCAGGCTGCTTGAGTGCTTGCATAACTTTTGATCATTCGATTTGTAAAATGATCGCCCATTGGCAAAATATCTGTAACCAGTCTTCGGTTTTCTTTTTTCTTAGCGGCTTTTCAGGCATTGGCCCATTAGCAAAATTCACCCAGAGTTCAGAGATTACCAGTCATTCCTCTCCCTTTCTAGCTCTACCAGTTTTGTCTAGCCATTTCCGACTTTCACCATTATAAACCGCCCCCCTCCAATTTATCAGGGTCCTTTTTTAATCGGCCTAGTTTTACATCGACCAGAGACGAGTTTATCCCTTGTAGTCTGATTCAAAAGTATCGGATTTGACCTTCCTTCCCCCATGCCACACGTGCTGTAAGCGCCATCCCAGCATCTCCAGACAGTCGGACTGTCTGCTCTGCAGTTGGTCTGCTCGCCTTTTAGCTGGTCTACTCACAGGTAGATAAGGAGCTAGGTATTATATTGCGGAGCTGGGGTTGTTGACTTGTAGACGTCCGAGTCGGTGTAGTTGCCCACCAAACAGACTTGCAGTCGTCTTATAATTATTCGTGGATAGATTGGTATTTTTTTTATATTCAGAAATAAAAATGGTTGTGGTTTTATGTAGATGTGCCTTTCGTTTGGTTGAACGTGTGCGACTTGTAACATGTGGACAAGTTTAGAATATGGGAATAGATCTGGAAACGTGGTTAACCTTATGTGTTTGGTTCAAATAGGCTGAAACGAGATACTAAGTCCCGAGGCATATGCGGTCAATAAATACCAGAGAATGGATGATTGACAGTACTTCGCTAGAATCAACAAAACAATTTTATAAACTTTTAAGTGTAATTAACACTGTCCTTTGTTTTGTTTAGCTGCTTATCGCGATTAGAGGACCTTGAATACACCGACTCTTTTAAACCCTTAAGCGGAAAATTTGGTGACCATGGGAATTTGGCTAATTTTCTCAGGAAGCTTCTTGGCTAGCGAAATCAGTCTTCTGTTAGCCAAATTATTATTGAGGGCCAAAAAAAAATTAATCCGGGTTTGTACCGCAGGGGTTTGTTTTCTTCCGGAAGAAATAAATTTCTTCCTTTCTGTAGGAAGAATGTTTGGGGGGGGGAGAAGAAACGGAAAGGTATGGAAGAAACGGTGTAAAATGGGACTGAAAAAAATAAACGAACGGGTGTGGCTGTATTGAAAATGGTGTTTAAAATGTTTTCATGTTTTATTTAAAGAATCTGAATGACAGCTTACACAGTTAGTAAAACCAAACTCCTAGCATCTGTAACAAAACAAAAGTTTCGATGAATTGAAACCTAATCGGTTTCTTAATTTTCAAAGAATGTAAGAAAAGGGCGAAAAAATGAAACAAAATCTCGCACTAATTTCAAGGACAAGCAGTCTAGTCCATTTACTCTTGCTTCCGGAAGAACTGAACCACCCATGGAAGAAACTTGCCAACCCTGTTCCCATGAAATTCCAAGCCTGAAACAGTGCTTGCAAGACCTGAAAAATACCTCAAGTGTAGGAATACTCCTGGAAATTCTAATAACAGAAAACTCTCGCTTTTTTTTTTTTGGTCGTTACGCGAATTTATGCTTCAAAACGAAAATGTAAAGTATGAAGAAGAAAACAAGATGCACTAACACTGCATTAGTAATTCGACGTGTCGTATGGTAGAATAAAAAATATCTGTAATTGACGTATGAAGTTGGAACGGCAGACATACCAACAGGACACTACTAAAAAATCTAAATGCATGGTCTACTGAAGAATATCTACTATATTGCACATTATATTAAAAAAAATTATCTCGTAACGTT
>JAHWFP010078632.1:15715-36751 GCA_023313725.1 Lithobius niger
ACGCTAGTCAACACTCGGAAGAAGGAGATCGGATTATCTCCGAAAATTTAGTGGAACAACAGATTGTGCTTCGAGTGGTGGAAAAAGCGTATTTATTCTCAGTAAAGCATTTTAATGTCAGCAACTTTCACAGCAGGACTAGTGCTACTTATCACGTTCACCAAATTTATTGAAAATAAAAAATTATTATCAATGTTTGCTATTCCGCTTGCAGTACTTAACGTTTTTTTCAAGAGTGTTTATCAAATTTATAATCCTAACCACTGCCACAGATATGGAATTACCCTCAATTAATCCATTTATTGACATTTGTTACTAATTTGAATTTTCCTATTGCTAATGTCATGCAATGCTCCAAGTGAGCGAGTTGCCGATATTAATAAAGTTAAGTTAGTTAAATAAATGCTATGTATGAATCACCTTTTTCTCACAGTATCATGCGAGGGCCGTTTGTGCGTCTGTACGGATGCTCTCTTGAGCGAAATGCTGCCATATTAAAACCACCCGTTTATTTTAGCTGATGGAATATGGTACCCTAACTCCAACGTAAAAACGTTTGTATGCAGTTATTTCAAACGAGCCGTATGCATGTTTAATCCTGAATAAACCTTAATAAAGGTTTTGAAATTGAGTAGGGCGTTCCGGTTTGCCCCAGTGTTTCGCTTTTGCAAAACCAAATCCTGAAGTTATAAATGACGTCATGTACGAAAGAGAATTATTTCTCACATTTTGTACCATGGAGGGAGAGTCCATGGTCCGCCCCGTGTAACAAATGTGTTATCTTGGCATCGACCAAGATGCATACTGTAATTGCCTCCATATTTTAAAGCTGAATCTACCTATGGTGGGATGAGATGTACACAGCAAACTCAAGTTGGGATGCACACAGCAAACTCATCATTAAGACAGCAAATGAAAACCTCTCAAATTAACTAAACAATGTGAGGAGACAGTAAGATGAAGACTGCCTCACACGTTAGTTGCATTTCCCAACTAACTCTATCCCGTATTGCAAGTAAGTCATCTGTTCCATTTGTTGCATAATGTTAGTAGTTGCTGTACTGCACTGCTTGCTGATGCAGACTGCAGTCTAGCAGAACGGCGTAACAAAACGAATCGTGAATCATACCATATCATCATATCATGAAATTGATTCGAAACATACATTAGAATTAGTGCTTAGTAACGGAATCGGCGCAACAATTGATCATTGAAGGTCACTCACGCCACGAAGACAAATATTTCCCTAATTTTCGCATGTAGTTTCATCAATTTTGACTGATTCTCCTATCCTATTACAATTTACAATCCAATATACTACCACAAATGCAGGCAGCAAAAACATACTGAACTATAAAACTGTATAAAATATGTGTTCTGTAGATATAAATATTTGCTTATCTGTCTGATTTTTTTATATGAAGTTCTGATGGTCAGGGGACGGGAACGAACCAGGGAAAGGAGGCTAATTGGGGGGAGGGCCCCAAAGCACTTAATAGTCTGTGCCTAGGGCCCACTCAAGGCTAAATACTGCTCTGTGTATGATGCCATGTTTCCTTGCACCACGAGTACTAAAACTTATGGATATCAATCACACTTGTTGACTCTAAATAATTACTGTTAGTCTTATAAGTGTGATACTTACACGTTCCTGACTCTTTACTGGAAGGAAACGTGATATCATACAGTCAGATTCCTGCAAACATAATTTGGAACAGACTATAGCTGGTGACCCGCGGTAATTCCATCGACATTTATCCTATGGCTTCGTAGTCTATTGCAGAAAATGCCGATCGCGAACTTTTTCTTAAGCGTTATTTCTCTTGCTTATGGTAAATAACGTAGATTACGTACTGTTGATGTAGTCATTTTCTTACTTTCATTGCTTATTTCATAACTAGCTATAAAAGCAGTGGCGCATTATTAATCACTAACCTGTTCGTCCTGTAGTTAAAGTTTTCCTGATTTACAGGAAACAACTTTTGTCGTTTAATTGTCGTACTGTCACGAATTCGAAGATGAAATGCCTACCTCAAATATTTTCGGAATTTCCTGTTGTAAGCCTAATCTGATTTTTGCTGTATTTATTTATATGTTTATTTACGGTAGGCTCCTACAGTTCCCAAGGGAAGGAGTACACAATTTACAAAACAATTTTGAAATAAACCAACTTACACGTGGATAATAAAAACAGGGACATAAAAGGTCTTAAGGCAAGCAAATGTACAAAAAAAAAAAAAAATAAGAAACATCACAACCAAAATTAGAACCGAGACCATATACATAGAGCTTGGTTAGCACGTGTTGTAAGGGAGCCCGATCTGCACTACATGAAAAACGCAGGTACATTCAGGGTGTGCAAATAAAATATGCACAACAGAATTTTTTGTACGTTTTAACATTTTCTAAATAACTAAGAAATTCTGTGTTCGAAAATAGTCCCTATTTTTAATAATAAAAAATTTAAAGTTTCTGCTTGAAACAGGCCACACTTGTACATAGGTTTTTGCGCGTTATGCTATCGTTCACCAGTCATCGGTCCATATCTTGTGGGTTTATGCAGCTTTATCCCTGCATAGTTTTCTCTAGTAACACGCTGTGCCTATCACAATTTAGAGAACGTCTTCTATTTTTTACTTTTCAAATTTTGTATTACCTTGCTTGTTTCCGTAATTAGGTCATGGGAATTTAACCGGTGTTTCTGTGAGAACCATTTAGCAGGCAGTGAGAAATGAGTAAACGATTTTATTGCCTAGTATGCTGAAGATTTTTTTTTAAAGAAAATAAAACTACTCATTAAGAATGGTGCCTGCCTTGTACCTAAGTTAAAACTTGTTGTATCCAACTAAAAAGGAGGAGTACAAGTCACGATTTAAATTAAAAAAAAAAAATTTGATGCACAATGTATTTCTACATAGTCAGAAAAAAGAAAATTGTTTATACCGATTTTAATTGAAATGCTTCCGACTGTAAGTGAAAACTCACTTTGAAGCAGTTTGTAGCGTAATATTATTGATCAGTTGTGTTTTGTATCGCAGTCGGTTTGTGCTTCCAATACGGACACAAAAACTCAATATATTATATAAGCTACATTCTTGTGGTTTACATAAGATTTAAGTTGGATTAGTGGGTTATTGTTCTAATACAATTATGTAGATAAAAAGAAAAGTATAGCTAATTTAGAATAAAAATAATCCGATTTAAATTAAAGCGTCTTTTTTTTGGGGGGGGGGGGGGAAAATCATTTATTTTTTCGTAGCCGTAAGTAGGAAGCAAAGGCACGTATTTCGGGAAGATTAAATTGGGAGGGCTCTAAGTCAGAAATGTTCTGCCTTGCCACCACTCTTACTTTGCGTGCCGTTCCCCCTCTGTATTCATTATTGATACGCATTGATGACCTTGGATCATAGTTAAAAGCTCAACGACCAGTCCGACCATGTTCAATATCAAAATTTATCACTGGATCGTAGATATCGTGCCAGGTATTGGTTTATTTCCTTCATTTCTGTGGCATTCATTACAAAGCCATCCTGCCAACAAGGGGACAAAATCACTAATTACTTGTCAGTAGTAGTGTGGCTGCACGCAAAGTTTCATTTTAATTCAGGCATTTTGGGAAGACATTGCACGAACCATTTGATAGCGTCAACAATTGTTTTACAGCTTTAATAATTTGTTTTGCCAATTGACTAAACGTTGGATGGGTGCAATACCTCTTCCCCCCCCCCCCCCCCCCCCGGTAAAAATCTTCCCAGCGAGAGCATGGGAGTGGAGGGTTGGGAAGAGCATTAACCCTTCCCAAGACCCAACCAAAATATAAAGTAGAAAAATAAATCTTTGGCAATTATATGCAGCCCCGATTTTTTTTGTTCATGATTTCAGAAGCCATCCTTTTTGCTCGCCCTAAGTAGGCCTACAGTAACTTTTTATTTCATGAAAATGCATTTCGTGGTTCACTTTGTGTCGGAAAAAGTAGTCTGCAACCAGTATTGATTTTCGTGGGGTTAATCGTCGTGTTTATTGGAAAAGTAAATAATTACCAGTGCTTTATCTACTGGTTCTGGCTCTTCCACCACTGGAAATATCTATTACAGTAGCATTTTGCCTCCTAACTTATTACCAGTAAGAACTTGTAGCATGAGATTTGGACCATTGGAAAGCTGTCAGAATTTTTTTTTTTAATGGTATATTGAAACATAAAAATCCACCTACACGAATTTAAAACATGTTCAGTTTGGTTCGGCCTTGTTCCCCATGGTAGAAACTTTTTCGGCTTTTTGCAACAATACCGCTTTCTTCCTGCAGCTTACGACGCTGTTACTGCCATGGCGGGCCTTGTTTATACCAGCCCACCGTCCGAACTGGCTGCTAAGAAAAGATTTTAATCGCCAGTTTTCTCCAATTGTTATCGCCAATGGACCGGTGGATTTCTGTAAATACAACTACCGTGACCGGTGGATTTCTGAACGTATAACTAGATTATTATCAGTATGAAACGTTGTGTAACAGTATTGTTGTTTGGCCAAAATCAAATCAAACCATGGTGTTTACTTCATCACCTGGTTCCTAGAGTGGCACAAATTTTAGGTCTGTCGTGTAATTTCCTTACAAGAGTGACATGCAAAGCGGAACTAAGGTATGGCAGCCGTGCGCTTGACCTGCCACCACGTCCTTGCAGCTGTAACAAATGACTTGCTTTCCCTTGCAATTGCCATTCTGAAAAGCAGCTTTCATTCCTATGTTTTTCAGTGTATGCTTGAACATACGTTTCTGTGGTGAAAATGCTTGAATGATCGTTTATAAAGCCTTGGCAACAAGAAGTAGGGCAGGCAGGTCAGCCTGTTCAGCGGACATAATCCACCTACACCACGTTGGTCGCAGAAATGCTCTTCACGCCATGTGCTTGCTTGACATGAAGATAACGGTAGATGTGCTAGCATCTAAAATGAACCAGACCATTTAAAAAAAAATATGCTAATGCCATGCTTTATATATTTTTTCTTGTTTCTCTGATTTTAAGGATATCTTGTGTGGGTGGGGCGTGGTGTAGAGCTGACATTATGCCTTAATTTTTTTAAAGATACTATTTGGTAGGATTCGGCCAAATAATTGTTTAATGCAAATTTATGCATTTCTTTTTTATTCGTGCCATTTCGCTAAGCATTTCTTAGTATTGTGGTGTGAGAATGTAGTAGTGCACCAAACTACAACAATCAGTTTAGATTCAAGTAGTTGAAAGCTCTTCTGAAGCTGTTAACCTCATTATTCTCAGCTGAAAAACAACTGGGCACATTTTTTAAAATAGACTCATTTAAATTCAGTAAAAGTATATTGGTACTGTAATATCGTAAACATGGATAATAATAATAATCATTTTGTTGCCGGAGCAACAGGTCTGGCAAGGATCACGGGGATCGCTGACTGCCAGCCTTAATAGGGGCTGCATTTAAGACGTGTGTAAATAAAAACTAATAATAAAAAAAAAACCATGGTAGATAGAGAATGCGAAGGTGGAAAGTAAAAACAATACAAAATAAAATTCAAAAGCTTGCGTATAGGTAAAAATTAATTTTTAAAAATTGCATGACCAATGGAAAGGTGGGATCAAATTAGGAAGGGTGGGTTAGGATCTCAACTGCCTTACCACCAAGGTTAGACCTGCCAGGGACACAAAGCTCCCCAATGGTATCGCCAGTCGAATGGAAAAGAAGAAGGGTGGATGGCCATTTGTCAAAAAACAAAATAATGAATAAAAAACGTAAAAAATGTAAAGAGTTTAAAAGTCTTAACGTAAGTAGAGCTTCACGTAAAAAAAAAAAAAAAAATTTGTTGCGAAGCAAGGACAAGGATTGATCACTAATAATCCGCCTAAAAAAAAGCAAATGATATCAGAACAGAAAAGAGCACGACCAATAAATAAGGCCGATTGTCAATATAAAAATGCGTAAATTAGATGTTATGAAAATTTCTTTTGAGAAAACTTGATAAATCCACTTTATGAAGCGATCTTCTGAAGGAGTTTACACCTTGCAAATTAATTAGATCATTTGGCAGCGCGTTCCAAGCATTAACTACCCTCGCTGCAAAGAAATTTGATCGACAGGCCAGTCTCGATATGGGCACAACAAGCTTGAGATTGTGTCCCCTGGTCCAAGTAATCTCGCTCAGATCAAATAGCGGGAGATCAAGAGACAAAAGTCCTTTAACAATTTTGAAAGTTAGTTTCAGGTCAGTCTTCAATCTACACAGCTCGAGGGAGTCTAAGTTAAGTCTCTTCAGTCGTAAACTATAAGGCAGACGGCCCAGCTCTGGGATAGATTTAGTGAAACGCCTTTGGGCAGACTCCAATTTGTCAATATCCTTCAGTAAGTTGGGGGACCAAACAGGGCTTGCATACTCCAAAATTGGTCTCACATAGACCTTAAATGCCCATAGTTTAGTGTAAGCACAACCTGAGGTAAAAACCCGCCTTACCAGTCCCAAACGACGATTTGCTTGGGCTGCAATGTAGTTACAATGCATGGTTGAACCAAGGTCCCTGTTAAACCAAATACCCAAATCTTTTACTGAGTCTACGTGCGGTAAAGGTACCCCTTGTAAGGCATATTCAAAGTCATGATTTCCCTTGCCAATATGGAAACACATTTAGCGATTGATATTGGCAATTGCCACTGATCAGCCCAATTTCCGACGTAATCAATACTACACTGTAATGTTTCATGTTGGGAGTTTGTGATTTTTGCATGTATTTTTAGGATGTAACATTGCCATACATCCGAGTGCCTTACTACAAATTCCAGCATGCTCTAACCTGGGAACAGAACCATCTAGAATATTCTAGTTACATTACTGTGGCGCCTGGCCTTACGGATGGCCATGTAGGACAGGTACCATCACCTAAAGACTATTCTGTCTAAGCACACCTGTTGCTGTTGTGACAAACTGCGCAGGTCTCATGTCTCGATCGACGGTTTCGATACTGGGTCGAGCTGCGGCATAAAAACCCAACTCGCAGTCTGAACTGACAGAGCCCTAGCAGAGAATAGAAAGCTAACTAGATATTGCATCGTTCCTATTTCAAGTAGAGATGTGCCGATACCGATTACTGTTAAAACGGAATGTCGATAACTGCCGATATAACACTAAATAATGATTATTTTGCAAAAAATGAAAGTGTGATACAGTTTGTTGCCGATGTACTGCAAAAAAAAAAAACTTGTATTTAATGTAACCTCATAAAAATATTAAAGAAAATTTAAAAAATGTGTAATACAAAGCTTTTTTCCCCAGACCTTACCCCACAAAAAAAGTACATGCAGCCAAACATTTTCTGCAGAATTGTAAAGATGTAAAAATCTAAATATGTGAAAATATTGATATTAATTAATCAACAGACTAGCACTTTATGATATATTAGTTCTAAAATACCAGCAAGCAAGTTTTTCTTTATCTGTTTGCAAGCCACATTTGTTAAAAAAAAAGTAAGTTAACACTTTATAGCCTGGCGTCGCTTTAAAAGGACGGCTACTGAACAGCAATAAACTAAGTCCCAACGTGCAATACGAGCTTTGTGAGGGGTCCCCAGGGACCCAGAATAAAGCGCGCAGCAACAGCCCAGTGGTCAACATCCTCGTTTGCAAACCAAATGAATGCCGGATTGAATCCCGCGACCGACCCAACTATCATATGGGACCTTATAAAAAATATCCAGTTTGGCATGGACATTAAAGGTTTAAATGTTTTTTTTGTATATATATAACTTCAAAACGGGTGGAGCTAATGACGTCTGGTTTGCACCATTGGAAAGCTGGAAAAAAGGGGTTAAAATGGTGTATTTGAACATCAAAATCGGCCAATATTTAGCGAAGTTATCGTCATTTTCGTATATATCGAAAAAAGTGCGGCTTATGTGTGTTCCGATACGGTATATCGGCACATCGGAGGAGGATATCGGCGGTACCGATATATCGGACTTGCCTCCGATAACTGGCAATACCGATATGAATCCGATATTCGGCACATCCCTAATTCCAAGGCTAAGCAGGGTTTTGGTAGTAGTTGCGGCTACTAACGCTTGTGCTAATGCTATGCGCGCGAAGCTGCACGGAGGCAAAGCAATGTGAAAGCAAAGCAAGTAGCCGTAACTACCGCCAGGGCCTCGCGTAGGCTTGGAAGAGGTAACTTTTAATTTTTAATCTATGGAGCTGGTGCAATCCAGCTAAACAACAAGACGCATTTGAAGACTCAATCTGTGAAAAGCTGACCCAAAACTGGGAACACGAGTCATCAACCAAGTCTGGTGCGTTTTCGGACCAAAAGGACGCGAGGAAAGGATTGGGTCCTTAATGAAATATTCCATGTTTATCACTCATTTCTCTCAGACATCGTCACATCACCTTCCAACGTAATTTGAGCTATTGCTGAGTCGGTTTTACTTTTGTAAATAGATTTTGGTTTTCGTTTTTTTTTTAATTACGGGTTTCGTTTTTGAATATAAAAAAAAATTTTACTCAACTATCTCCTCATGTTTTAAGAATTACTTATTTGTGGATCCTTGCATTTCCATTGAAAAGGTACGAAATATCCTGGAATTTTAAGTTTAGACAGAATGTGAATCTTGTAAATTTTAACAATGTTGAATTTGCTGAAAATCTACAAAAATCACAAAACTTTGAATGAGCCGTTGTATTGTACTTATAAAGCATTATCCTTATTTTTAGAAATAAGTGGTAGGCTACAATACAACAGAGCGATATTCAAATATGTGTTTCCAAATTGTAAATTTTCGTTCAGTGTGCTGGATCTTATCTCTGAAGACGGTGAATGGTTCCTGGTTGTAATCCTTAAAAGTAACTTCACCGAAAATTTAGAAGAACTTTTACCTGTTCAGTTTGTGATACTGTGTGCCCTTTTTCAAAGGAATTTCTTTTAGGCTGCTAAAAGTTAATTAAGTGGTTCTCAAGAACAAAAGCACAGTTTTTTTTCACATGAAACGTTTTTTTAAGTCTTAGTCTTAGTAGCGTTACCGTGCACATCCCAGAGAGGGAAGGGGCAACTTTTCGTGAAAGGGCACAGTGCGGTTTTTTCCCCTGGGGACTTTTTTCACCCATTTTCTGCCCCGTTCTTATCCTTTTTGGCCCCTTTAAGCCCTTTTTGACAGCCACACCAGCTGGTATCAGCACACCCCCCCTCCTTTTTTTTTGATAGGGGCATTTGCGAAAAGGGCAGGTGCCCTTCCCCCATGCACACCACTGGCCATAGTGACCATAGTTTAAGAAAAAATTCGGATCACACATCAACGCTTTCACCAAACACTTCCTGAAACCAATGACCATATCAACCCGAGTTCCATTCACATCATCACCTAGAAACATCTTAAAAACAGAGACTTGTCATAACTGAACACTTAGATCTAAAGAAAGACTTTTATCCAGTGTGCAACATTCGTACACAATAAACATGGCTGAACATGGCATAAACGTAGATATTGTAGTCCACAACAAATTGTAAGCTACTGAAACTTTTTTATTTGGCCAAAACAAAGACCCATCATCCGCATCATAAAAATTGTTAAAGTAAAAAAATTCCATTATTTTTTAGTGCCACTCCTGATACCCACTTAATTAATTTTTAGAGCCATTTAATAAATGAACCTATTATAATGTCGCTAAAATGAGTATACGGTGTCTGATGGTTTCTTAATGTTCGGCTTGGGGTGGAATTGTCACTTCCCTAGCTTACCGGAAAAATGGAAGTTTCCTTTTTAAAGCCATTTGATAGGCTTTGGGTGCTTGCATTGTGTGAAGCGAGTTCTTTTGTTGAGTCAGAAACGTGCGAAAATTATGGGACTAAATTTTATACTTTAGTGCTTGCAAGCATAGCCTACAGATGGTCATAAAAAAATAAAGCTAAGGTTGGCAGCTCATAAAGGACCAGAAAGGGGGGGGGGGGGGGGGAAAAGTTTTTTTTAGGGTTTTAGAAATTTTATTTTTTAAAAAATAGGAATTTGGCTGTTTATTTTCTGATCAATTGGCAGTTGATAGCTGTTTGCGTACCAATTCAGTCAACCTTGGCTATAGTTTTTTTAATGTATTTTACTAGCAAGGTACTGTTATAGTTCCCACGTCTTTGACAGTGCTAAAATCCTCGTGGATTTAAAATTTGCTTTACTGACTGCAGCTGAGGTAAAAACTCGGATGATTTTTTTTCTCTTTAATTTTCTAGCGTATTTCAATTAATTATAAGAAAAAAGATTCTAGACTATGCCTACGGGAAATATTTCAAAAGAAAATCACAGTGAGACGATATGTTTTTGTTAGTTGCATTGCGTCACAGTCAGTTTGAAAAATCCGGGTTCTCTGAAAAAAGAAAATCTCACTGGTTTTTTCAGGTTTAGTGTTTTTTTTTCGGATTTTATTTTTTTTATCGGATTTTTTTATTAGGCTTGAGTTTGATCGAGCCTAACTTCGACTACTGTTTTAGTTCATGACTCTTTTAGAGGTGCAGTTCTAGTGGTCATAATGCCAGCACTATTGTAATGCACCACTGTTTAAAAAAACCTTTTCTAAACAGTTAAAACATCTTGAAAATATTAAATTATTTATTACAAAAGTCAAAAGGTAATTATATTATTCTTTGATGTAGGTTAACTGTTGCTTAAAAAGTCCGGTGTTTGTGGTAAAGTGTAATTTTTCTAAAATGTTTTCGTCAAAGTATCACAGTAATCACCGCTTGCCGGTTTTTTCCACTGTTGCTTTGCGTTTGGTATCAGCCAGAGACCGGATAATTTTTAATACAGATAGATAAAAAATGTGTAACATTGGTGAACAAAAAACCACTAGTGAAAAAACTCAACAGGTTTTTTTCGGGCAAACCTGATTACAGTCAGAAATTAGATGATTAGAAAATCAACTAACCCTAGTTTTTACTTTCCTCACAAATGCTAATTTTAAATTTTAGTGCGCATTTCATTAAGTCCTTGATGTCATAACTATAGCGTGATTTGGTGCTATGCCCGGCTTCCATCATTGTTGAACTCGCAGCAGTGATACGCCTCACTTTTCGCTTTGGACACACCAATTAGGCCTGCCTATTCGTTTAGTTTTGTTTTTGTGTATTGGTGTTCATCATTCCACGTCACTATTAGTGGCTGTGAGCATTGATACACTGCATAAACGTAGTACTGCCTGCCTTAGCAAAAACAAAAATTGTATAGAAATTGTAAAAATAAATATTGATTATCAATTAACATGTCGGTATTTTTGTCTATTTTCAGTTTTATGTGCAAAGAACCTGTCGAAGAAGGACTTCTTCCGTAAGTGTTTAAAGCCATTTGATGTATTTGTAGTTTATTACACTCTGTTATTTGGCAGGGTTTGAAGTGGTCAAATTGTAGGCAGATAATAGTCGCCCCTACATAACAGCCGGTTCGCTGACTGGCCGAGTCTAATAGACGTTCGGCCAGTGAAAATTTTTTAATTTTTTTTTAAACTAACTATATGTGGGCTTATTCAGAAGCTGATTTTAAAATGGGCTCTGCAAACAGTATTAGAATTTCAGATTGTTGGTTTTAAATATTTTAAAGCAGTAATTTTACAGTGGAGGTGAGTGAAGTGGAACAAAAAGAAAGTACAATCCAAGAATAAGAAAAGCAGAACAAAAACTGTCGCCGTGATGTTGATCGTAAAAGATCAAATGTACTGCTATAGTTTTTGTAACATCGGCTGATAACTACCGTTCATTGCATTCAATTGAATCTGTGAAGAGCGAATAAGAAAGCTGAGTTCAGTGGAGTGTCATTTTATTATTTAATTATTAACCATTGATCGTCGACGGATCGGTTTTTGATTGCGGTAGGCGTATTGGGTTGTATAACTTTGGTATAATATCGATAACTCGGGAACAGTTTGAAATGACAACAGGCAGCTTGCGGCGTTCTATCCAAGAAATCAATAAGTATCTTTCTAGCTATCCTTTTACGCTTGTAAATGTTAAGAAAAAAAATTATTGCAATAAAAAAATTACTTGAATGCTACTGCCGCTATGAAATTTGTTTGAAAATTGAAAATTTATTTGTTTATCTGTTGCTATTTTTTTCAGGGTTTCAGTGATTTAACTCAATACGGTTTGAATTTTTATTTAAAATCATTCGGCCAGAAAAAAAATATCGTAGCCTAAGACAATCACAGTGGTTATCACATTTAGGCCATTCTGTCAGCATACGTTCAGCCAAATTGTTGTGAACTGAATACACCCACACGAACGGGAGTGGATCATAGCAGAATAAAGGAGCTAAGGATTGGATCAATTATATTGCAAAAATACTACAAAAAGATTTAAAGCCTCAGAACTGCCAAGTTGGGGGATTAGATTTTTGTGTTTAGGTTTTATGTTCATTACAAATCGTAATAATTATTGTTGAATATGTTTGAGATAACAAAACACTACTTTAGACTATCAAGTTTATTTTTCTTCTTTCTGTATTTTGTTGTCTAATATACACAGTGTGTCTCAAAGATATGGGTTGTTGACAATAACAAGCTCGTATAGGAAGTCACCTATTGAATTCACTGATGATATCAAAATGATCTTTGAGGTCATGTTCAAGCCATCCAATGTGTATATTCTAAACTAAACAAGAGATTGGCATAAAGTACATTAGAAAGTTGTGATGGATCGTTGGACTAGTACAACATAGGAAGAGCATCAGAAATTGCACACAAAACAAGGAAGGAAGATATTGGCAAGTGAAATTGGGTGGTGCAGAGAAACCACCTATGGAGCAGTAGGAAATCTAGAAATAGACTGTTAGAAACATCAAACGAAACAGTAAAATGGATAGTAAACATTCTTGCCTGGTTTTGATAATACTGTAAAATCAAAGCCTAAACTGTAAAGGGTGTTCGAAGTTTAGGTTGTTATTGTTTCATTTGATGGTTGAACTATTGTTGTACTTCCTGTTGCCCCATGGATGGCTTCTCTGCGCCACCTAATTCATTTGCCATTATCTTTCTTCTTTTGTATGCGATTTCCGATATGCTTTCTGCGTTGTACTGGTCCACGATCCCCCACAACTCTCTTATTTACTTATGCCAATAACTTTTGCAGCCTAACTTAGGAGACCACAGTGGATGACCTTGAATATGACCGCCATGGTCATTTTGATTATCATCATTGGATTCGCTGTAGGTGACGATTTTATTTCACCTGGCGTGGAACTTCCGGTACTTTTTTTTGGCTAAGCTAGACCCCATTTTTTTTACTTATTAGTGTTAAATCATTATAGTTTATATCAGTACAGCCTTTAAGAAGCAAACTGACTTTGGAACCCCCTTGGGGTTCACACCTTTGTTGCCAGGCTAGATGGTATTTGTGGGTCAGGGTGGCCTGTTGTTTATTGATTGCAAAAGTTATGTTTATACTCAGTAGGACTCTGCTGAGTCAAACGTAACAAACTGGATTTGCAAACGTAACAAACTGCTTTGCAAACGTAACACAACGCAAGCGTTAATAAAACCATAGATCAAAAAGTTAACTAGGTATCGGATCTTACCTCTCTTCCAAGCCTGCGCGGGGCCCTGGCAATTGTTGCGGTACTAATACCTCTCGTATTGGTTTGTATCCATGGTGATACACACACAAACCATTAATAGAGGCATTGGCAGCAGCAACTACCTCCAGGATCCTGTGTAGGCTTGGAAGAGGTAAGATGCGCTGTCTAGTTAACTTTCTGATCTATGATGAAATGAGTGCTACAGTCATTACGTTTGGCTCGTACAGACCAATTTGGTATTGCGCGTTCTTAAACCCAACCCAATCCAACTTGACACTCGTATGACGTTTTTGTCTTTATTTTTTTTTATATATGATAAAATTGTAATGGTTGGCCTATTCTAGAAGTCTTAAAATTTGCTTTATCGAGATAGGTTGTAAAACATTATGGGTCAAAAAAATGTTGTATAATGCCATCCGTAACTGTGACCATTTGGCTGTGATTTGGTTTCTTCTTACGGGATCCAAGGAAGCTCTCAATAGCTGTTTTTTGGTTGTGTTAATATTTGCGTACGTCCTTGGCACTAAAGGGGTTAAGGGTACTTACTAAATTAATATCACACTTAACAAAAAGTAGGAGCTGATTTTGCGAAAAAGAACAGTGTCTCTACACATTCTATTGTTTACTGCTCTCTAGTGGTGGAAGTGTCCAAAACCAAGGGATTTGGAATTCACAGACTTGGAAGCGGATTAACTCAGGAATGCTCCCTGAATCAGAATTTTTCTGGCAGTCTGCAATGAGCTTCTTAAGAATTAAAAATGTAATGTAAGGGAGGGTTACTGCAGGTGACACGGATGGATTTTTCCCTACGCAAAATTTTCTGTTGAGAGATCGTTTTACGCTTTTGCTGAATAACTTGCAAACCACACAATCTGTCACCTTTCAAAAGTTCTCGAAAATATTTTTAAAATGGTGTATTTGAACTTGGAACAGTTAGTTTTGAATCGGTAAAGAAATTGTAGGGAAGGATGCCAGATGAGATACTCACGGCCTGACACGCAAACCTCCTTTACAAATTGCAAAAGCATGAAGAGAAATGAAGTTGCAGTCCCTGGATGCTACGACAGATCTTTCTTTATTGCAAAATCACATCATTTTTAGCCATATTTTTTAATTTTTGGTCTTGGTCACGTGAATTAACAAAATGTTTGTAACATGTTTCTCATGTCTCTTAAAGTTTATGTGACTACGGCCAAAAATTGGTTTAAAAAAAGGCTGAAAATTTACAGTATTTTTGCAAGTTGTGCACAAGTTGTAGGTGTTTTGCAAGGGAAAAAAATAAATAAATGCAAAGGAAAAAAAAAATAAGAGTAAATTGTTTGCACCACAATAGTCATCCTTTCTGCGATGCCATCACGTTGATGCTGCCATAGGGGGAATGATGTTTCTCAGCAATTTTTGTTCTTAAAATGAAACAAGACACTGCCAATAAAGCAAGTAAAGTGGGTGATGTGGTCAGTTAGTATAAAATTGCTACTTTTTTTATTTTTTATTTTTTTCTCCTCGTTTAAAAAAGTTGCCCTTTGTATCGTTTGGGCTAAAAAAAAATTCCAAACTCGAGTACAGAATTATGAGATTTTCAACTGTAGTGCACAATAAGCACAATTGCTTGTTAGCGCTTCTAATTTGGGGTCATTTGCTTTTACTTTCCTTGTTTAACTGACCACCGAGTGATAATTAATGTCGTTAAAAAAGAAACGCTTCCTCTTTTAATGAGGTTCCAAGATGCAGGTCAAGGAGCACAAAGGAGAAGGAACTTGTCTAATTGCACATATTGCTCCTCACTCGGCAAGGTAGGAAGCAGTGCACGGCCAAGTCACGTTTTGCCCGAACTGGTTAAGTGTGTTTCTACTTTAGTGAAAACATTCGCGGTTAAAAAAGCACTGAAAGTAGTGCTAAAAGTTGGGCACAGTTACCAAACCCAGTATATGGGTTATTGTAATCAAGGGGTATATAGACTATAGTGATATTTGCATCCATGCAAAATCGACCACATCCTGGTATGTGAGGTAGCCTACTCAACGAAATCGCCGTTATCAGACAAAATCCGACAAATCACGTATTTTCTTTTTTTACCTACACTTAAAAACTCACTTTGCATCAAACCCTTTTATAGCCGAAACGTTACCGTAAATCACCTATAAAACGCCCATGGGCTTTGTGGTTCTTTATTAGTTTACTAGGTTAGTTTGCTTTATGTAAGAAGCTTTTAGTTAATTTTGGTGAAGAAAAGCCATGATTTAAGGGGATAAGAGATTGATTTCCTTGAATCCATAAAAGGTTGTAGTCAATTTCTAGCAGAAAAATTACAATCTAAAATGCTTTTAGGTCAAAAATATAGTAAAATTGCCTATTTACACCCCCCCCCCCCCTCCCAAGGGGGTTATGTCACTAGGTTATGTCACGATTTCTGACCTTTAAAGCATTTTATGGTTTATTACTCGACCTGTGTAACTAGGTAATTTCACGATTTATGACCTAAACCATTTAATGGTTTTATTTCTCAATAACTATGTGTAACTTAGGTGATTTCACGATTTCTGACCTTAAAGCATTTTATGGTTTATTTCTCGATAACTAGGTGTAACTAGGTAATTTCACAATTTCCGACCTTCAAACATTTTAAGGGGGGGGGGGTGTGCTGTAGCTGCCAGAACTGTTAATATGCTATTTACGGTAATGTACCGCTCAAAAGTAAATAGACAAACACAACAATAGATGTGCTGCTCTGGCCTGCTGCTGTAAAGAGGACGAGCATTTACATTGTTCCAAGAAATAGCGATCATCTCAAAAACCAACACTGGTAAAAGGGGCCGCCAAGTTCCGAATGGTTCGGCCCTTGAAAGGAGTGATATCAACACACCAAGATAATCGCACCGCTTAATAATTCGAAAGTTAAATGAAAACTAGAACATTGCTATTTAAACATTGTATTTTAACATCACAATTTACAATTTTCTAAACTAGTGTTTTATAATTTTGCCTCGGCGATCTATTGGAATAATTAATTGTAATTTTACTGCAATAGTCTTTTAGATGTTTGATCTAATAGTAATTACTAGCAACAGATTAAAATTAGTACTGCGCACACACAGATAAAACTTCCTGTTCATTGTAGGCGAGCAAAGGATCATATATGTTCTGAAGAACGTGAATAAAGTTCCCCAATATTCAACAGAAAATCTCCCAGGTCGCGCGGCATGGTCGCTGTGTGCGTGGGGGCCCTAACGGTAAATAGACCTGTGGGGCCGTACTTGATGTGGAGGATCGAGAAAAATGGCGTTGGGAGGTATATGCCGTAACTGGAATAAGAGTGTCACTGTCTTGAATATTGCTGTAATTCAAAACTTTAATTAAAGAAAATCTATTTAATTAGAAACATCAGCTTTAAATAATTATAGCTTGGGTGATCACGGTTCCGACCACAAACTTGGTGGCAGTCATTTTGGCTATAATATCACTACTTTCTATGGCCTAACTTGATCGTTCCCTTTGCTTTCAGTCTTCACTGGTTATTAGTTCAAAAGTTAAATGAAAAACTTGACCATTGCTACCAAAGGTTAAGTTTTTCCTGTAGCTTCTGAAATATTAATTAGTGGAATTAATTTTGGAAATTTTTTGGTCGGTTGATATCACTTCTTTGAAAGGCTAAACCATTCTTTAATGGGTTACCCTTTCACCAGCTTTATTTTTTTGATACGATATCACTTTTGTTTCAGTAGAATAAATAAGTGAATATTAGGCCGTTAAAAAAATTACTTCTCGTGCCTTGGTGCGGATAGACGGTTTTTTAGTCTTCTGTGCAGTCTTCTGTACAGTTTTCAGTGCAGTTTTCTGAAAGCGGCTGAGACGACTATAACAACGACTTTGTCTGTCTGTCCGTCCGTCACTTTTCAACCATGGAATGGAACAGATGACGATCTGTTTTCGCCATTTGTCTTTTCGTCCAAAAATTAATTAAAAAACACGGCAAGTTAAAACAGCTAATAGGCCTTCTCAACGTAACTCAATGAAATAATAACTTTTGATCGTCAGATTTAACCACTACAGGAAGTCACGCAACCGTAAAAACAAAAGAAGTTTGTAAACGACACACAGTAGCGTCATTTATAATACTATCGACATCGTGTTGCATGGATGAATAGGCCTACTCTCGAACCAAATTCTCCTTTAGCAGCTACTTACGAAATTAAAACGGCAGGTAAAAAAATGAGGCCTAAAAGCAGAAAATTAGGCCTTAAATCGCGTTGCCGCGGTAACGCCGAATCTCCGCACCATGTTGCATGAATGCATAAGCCTTCTCTCGAATCCAATTCTCCGTTTGCTGCTACTTATTAAATTAAAATATCAGCTAAAAATTAAGCCTAAAAGCTGACAAGTACGCCTAAAATCAACTAGGCCTAAAAGCATTCACATTTTTAACCGGTACTTGTGTTTTTAGATTATAATTATAATAGAGATCGCTGTCCCAGTAAGAGATAGTCTAGGTGTGCGCCTCAATATTATCGAAAGTGGTCGAAGTGTACAGAAGACCGGTTACAGCTAGGCAGTCTCTGCAGCCGCTTGTTTTATTTTATTATTTATTCCATTCTCACGACCCTCAAAGTTTTATAGAATCTAAATGCTGTGCCACATTTTTTTGAAAAATATCCAGTTGTTTGCCTTCTTGAGCAAACGTGCTGTTCTAATGTGTAATGCGAAGAGAGAGGGTGGGTAAATAGCGTACATCTATGTGCTGTATATTTACCTCAACGTAGCAACGTGGACGATGAACTGCTTGCATGCGTTGACGACGATCTTCCGGTCGGGCGTCCTTTTGAGCGAGTCTTTTACGGCCGTCTTGTTGCCGACATCTCGTTGAAGGCTACACTGACGGCAGACACATCTGTAGGGGCACGGCAAAATACACTCTCCCTATCTTGTAGCCTACCTAATCTAGCGGCATCAACGGAACCGATCCGACACGTCTTGTCGCAGCAAAATCTCGACAACGAAGAACACCGACAATAATGGCACGTGCTACACAATTAGCACGTGGCTGTCCAGTCTTGCCATTCTTCCAAGCCTGAGCACGAACAACAAACGTTCGCGCCCTTTTTTCCTAACATAATCCCCCACTCGGGTTCAGGCTTGAAAAACACAAGTGGGCTCTTCACCACTTAATGGGTAGCCTGCCTCCCTCTCGAGACAGACTTGGCACATTGCCTTGCCGACCTACGTCCCTGACGTGTGGGTGTCGTCCACTTCTCCCTTGACTTTACTTCTTCGTAAAACTGTTCATCCTGAAGCTTCAACCGTGCCTTAACCTCCGGTGAAGCGCTCGCCCAGCATTCCATGTAGGCCTTGTGGTTAGCTCGTTGAACCAAAATCCCCTTGCTATTCTTGACCCATTCAAGTTTTAAGAGGTCGTAGCGTTTCTCTGGACTCCTTACATATGCCGGTTCAAGTTCTTCTTGCAAACTTGTCGCTGCCTCTTCAGGATCTTGATGCACTTCTGCATTAGACATCTGGGACACTTCATTCACTGGTGAATGCAGTTGTGTGGCTGGAGTGACTCTTCCAGTCGCTTCCCTCCCATCTCGTTCATGGACTACCCCCACTATCGTCTCTTGAACTTGGGCTTTGGCTTCCTCAGAACTGGGCTCCACGGTTTGGCATGTTCCATCGAAATGGTCTGACATTTCCAGGTGTCCATCACAACTTGCCCACACTTTTCAAGCTCTCGGAGTCCCCATCATCCCCTCGAGTCAATAACCTTCCACGGTCAATTTCCGCCTGCACCTTCTTCTCAAGAATCACACAATATTCTTCTAAGGTTTTGGAAGTAGGACTGGTCACACCAATTGACACACCACTGTCCCCCACTATTGACTCAGGTGGGGTTCGTCGATTGCGACTCGCACTCATTTTTGAAAATGTCCGTGTATCAGCACGCTTCGACTCTGCTCGCCTTCGCTTGAACTTCTTATCTGGACGTTGCTCTGCCTTTTTTGGTTCTTGATACCATATTGACTTGGCGTACAACCTTCCTCCAGATAACCCGTCTTCCAAAGACGTATTGTTGCTATTCTGCTCAATAGACTTAACCTGGCTCTGCCTAGCGTAGTGACCCTCTTGCTTGCAGGAAAAACACTTCTTAAGTCCCTGTTTCCTGTCTTTCTCTCGATGCCTGCCGACTGACCTTTTCTTCGTCCCAATAACAAAACACTTGTTACTGTATCTCTCTTCCTTGCACCTCTTATGACGGTCACTGTGTCCCAATAGAACCTCATCTATTTCGTGGGTCGTCTCGTTGTCATCTCCAAGAGAACTTGTGCCTGAGAGTCTTTGACTGTAGTTGCTTGGCATCCCACACAGCATCACTAGTTCAACGAACTTGTCTGTCATACTTGGGCATCCTTGTTTCTCGGCCACTCTTGCTAGGTGTTTTATTCTTCCTAATAGTCGCTTATGCTTTCTCCTTCCTTTATCCTGCAGTGCCACAGGTCTTTAAAAGCAGTCAGTTTCATCAACTTTTCCTTTTCGGCGTGCTTGTCTACTAAAGCATCCCAGACCTCCTTCGGGTTATTAACATCTGCAAACTCGCTTTGCCAACGCTGTGAAACTACCAACAGCAACGTTAATAAGCATCTTCCCGATTCTTCTACGAATTTACTTAGTAGTGGGTCCGTATCACCAGGTCTAGCAACAGTACCCTCAACATACTGCCATAAATTTCTTTGCTTTAACATCAGACACACTGACGTTGACCAAGCCTTATAATTGCTGTCGTTCAGCCTCTCTACGCCGAAAATGCGACTATTTGTTTCTTCGTTTGTCGCCATGATCGTTATCGCATCTATCAATTCGCTTGAGCACACTTTCGTCACACCTATATTTTTGCTCACGTACGGAAAATATTAACCCTCACTCGGCAAAATTCCTGGTGATTCCTGGCAAAAAAATGATTTATCCACTGTGTACAACTCTTGATTGCGATTTTTAAATCCGTATTTGTTTGTGCCGCTTCAGTGCTCACCAGCCTGCGACGAACGCTTGACCTTGGCGTCGGGAAAACTTCGGCTACGATACTAGCGACTGACGCGGATTGTGAAATAAAGTGTCCCCTCAATAGACAAACTTTCTAGCGTTTCCAAACTTTGTTTGCTTGGCCTAAATTACTCTTGCCGGTAATTCCTCTTAGGCACACACTTTTGTTCATCACAATTCGATCGCAGTTTTTCCGCTCCGGCACCAAAACAAACAAAATGGCGGCTCCCGGGAATTTTCCGTTCTATTCGGCCCTCCGCATTTTCGCTCCACCCGTCGATTTCGGATTGCGATCGGTCGAAAATCCTGCATAGTTCATCAGCATTCCTGGGCCCATAACCCTTTGTAATGCGAAGAGAGAGGGTGGGTAAATAGCGTACATCTATGTGCTGTATATTTACCTCAACTTAGCGACGTGGACGATGAACTGCTTGCATGCGTTGACGACGATCTTC
>JAHWFP010078634.1:23215-34141 GCA_023313725.1 Lithobius niger
CCGGTATATCACCGAGCCAAACAGCTGCTTGTATTTTCCAGCATGAATACCTAGGAACTTAACAACTTTATGGAATACCGCTACACCACCTCGGTTCACTTCGGTCCGAGTCTGCCATCCTTTCCAGCACTGGACTAGGTTAAGATAGTTTTTGTTGCCCTCTTCAATAATAATTATAATAATAATAACACACGTTGTTACTGTGACTATGTCACTACAACGATCCCTAAGGGTTCCAATCCCCCATTGGTGGCTGTTTCTCCTTTACCCTGGAACCTGCTTGCAACCACTTCCTCCGGTGAAACATTCCACATTCAGTCCGGTTCAGTTAGCAAACGATTCCTCAATGCACTTAAAACCAATCGGTTTACACAACAAACCCTTCAAGACCAGAGGAACACCTTTCACCCCTCCAAATCGGTTGCCTGCAGGTTCGTTGAGTTAAGTTGACTTCAGGGTAGCAAGTCCGTAGCCAGGGCACCCGTCACCAAGGTCCACCACCCGTGACAAAGTCTGTTGAGTGCATAAAAAAACAGGTAATTGAGATTTTCGAAGACAATCTAAAACGTATCTTACCAGCAAGGCTGGTTGAAGATAGTTTTTGTTGCCCAACTGAAAATAAACATTACCGGTTTTTCCAACAGGTGACCCGCCCTTCCTCCCCTCTCGAGTTGCCTTGGTAACATTTGAGAGTATTATAAAGAGATGAGGATTGAAGCTGTGCCAGCGTTTATATAGGAAGGACTGCGTGCGCGCATGCGCAGTGGATTAACTACAGGACTGGCAGGGAAGCCAACTTTCTTTCTTTTCTCTGGAAGAAGCACTGAGAACCCGAGAGAGTGCATAACACACAGGTAATGTATATTTTGGTTGGGCAGCAAAAACTATCTTCAACCAGCCTTGCTGGTAAGATACGTTTATAGGGTTGGGAGGAGAATTTATAACTCTGAAAAGTTCCTATTGAAACGTGTTACATTCATTCTTGTTAGTTCCAGCTGAGTTTTCAGAGGGCGCAACGCGTTTCATCTGGTAATTTTTGCTTATTTTTCAGTCCAAATCTAAAGTAAACTAAATTACAACTAAGGTAAACTAATTAATAATTTAATACAAGCTGGTTTAGTTAGGTTAATTTTAGGCTGAAAACTGAGTAGAAATTCCCCACATAAAACTCATGGCGCCCTCTATAAACCTAGACGGAACTAATAGGAATGAATCTAAGACGTTTCGGTAGGGGGTCTCAGTAACAAATTCTCCTCCCTAACCCTATAAATTCTTGATGATAATAATAAATAAAACTTGGAGCCAACCTACAATATGGCATGGCAGGACATTTTCAATATAAAATACAAAGTTTCCAGAATGTGTGGAATTTTTCCAAAGGGAAAATGCAGAGGGGAAAATAAAAGTAGGTTTTAAAATGGGCGTTTGAGAAATTCTTGTATGCAAATCAGTATACTGTAGAAACACCCATCTTAGCATCTGTGGGACTACAGTTTTGTTTCGCTGTAAACTTTGTAGTTCTTTGTTTATTAAACTGCTTTAATTATTGCGTTATAAAAGTTCGACAGTGTTCCTCCTATTCTCTCTGTTAATTATGCAAGTCGCGAAGCCTAGCACTAGAACTTGCATTGTGTTCTGCCGTCTTCTGAGCTTATCACCCTGCACTGGTGTTTGAGCTTGTCATCTGTGATGGTGTCTGTGTGAGCTTCTCATCCTATGCTGGTGTATCTGAGTGAGCTTCATATCCTATGCTGATGTTTGTCTCAGTTTCTTATCCTGTACTGGTATATCTGTCTGAGCTTCTCATCATGTGCTGGTGTTTGTCTGACCATCTTATCCTGTACTAGTGTCTGTTTTGAGCCTCTCTTCGTTTGCTGGTATTTGTCTGAGCTTCTTATCCTGTAGTGGTGTCTGTCTGAGCTTCTCATTCTGTGGTGGTGTTTGTCTGGCATTCTCATCCTGTACTAATGTCTTTCTGAGCGTCTTATCCTGTGTAGTGTCTGTCTCAGTTTCTTATCTTCTGCGTGTGTCGGTCTCAACTTCTCATACTGTACTAGTGTCTGGTTGAGCTTCCTATCCTGTGCTGGTGTCTATTGAAGCTCCTTGTGTGGTTGTACCTGCAACTCTGAATTAAAAAAAAAAGGCACTTCCCCATACGACTCTTTACCTGTTTGCAAAATTTAGATTTAGCAACTTTCCCTAACAAGCTGTAGACGTGTCTTTATACCCTTCGAGAATAAACATGGAAGCCGTGTCCTTAGCTAGCTAGCCAGTAACACAAGTCAGCTATACTGAGGGCACTTTTTCTCCGCAAGGGACATGTTCGCATACTTTAATGTTCCCACACTTGAGGTTTTCTTACGGGACCCAAACACCTGATTCCAACGATTTGAAAAGATTTCTATCGCATGGTGAATTTTTACCAGTATGCTGAAATCGTGTGTCTTGTTACAGTTAAGACTCAGTCTGCTAGTGAGCCACCTTTTTACATCTGACAACAATTAAATATCATATCGTTGGTGGCGGCACACTAGCGTTTGTCTAGATTTTTCATACGTTAACAAGTATTTTGGATTATATGTATAATCTTGATATCATATATTTATGACGTTGTTTTATTATTAATTTTGTTAGGTGCTGTATAAAATCCTATTGAGAACCTGTTATTCATTCCTTAATAATAATAACAAAGAAATCTTTGAATTTTTGTGACAATTCCTTGGAAAATTGGAACCCTCCTGGATTTCACGCGATAGTTTGCGTACCAACCCAATAATAGGTCAGCCATCGTATCTCTTCGTCCTCATACCATCATCATGATCATCGTGTAGAATCCTTGTAAACAGTCGTGAAACATTGGTGCAAGCTGCACAGCATGAGACACCTTACAAGCGTTTCGGAAGGAACTCCAGAAAACAAGAAGCATCAAGAAGAAGAAAAAAAAAGCAGAAAAAAAAATACGGAACTTAGTCGGTTGTTGGTTCACTGCGGAACAACGAGCTTGAGCAAAGAAGCGAAATTTAGGGCCAATTAACGTTAGAACGGGAGTCAACGAAGGACGGCAAATCTGTGCTTGGAGCAGATAAACAATGCACTTGGTTGAAATTGCGCGTCAGTAGACGATGTTTTGGGAGAATGATGGAACGTGTACGGGTACGGGGCGCTAAGGGCGCGGGGGGGTGGGGGTGGACTCTGAAGCTCTAACTACAGACGCAGGCTCTTGTTGAAATCACCCTCTAGAACTAATAGCGAGGAATTGGTGAAGAAAGACCGGTGCTCAGAAAATTAG
This sequence comes from Lithobius niger, assembly GCA_023313725.1. Lineage (NCBI taxonomy): Eukaryota > Metazoa > Arthropoda > Chilopoda > Lithobiomorpha > Lithobiidae > Lithobius > Lithobius niger. The sequence goes on from JAHWFP010078634.1 coordinate 26,505, forward strand.
CTTCGAACTGCCCGCTCGCTGCGTTTTCGTTTTTCTTAGTTTTATCTTGGCTGTAGTCTGTAGTTCTGTGGCCGTTATGGCAGAACTAGCTGTTTGGTTGAGAACGAAGGCTTTTTTTTTTTTCCTGCGCGTGTCTGTCGTCTTGTGGTGGGGAAGTAGATTCGTTTTCGTACCGCTTTTTCTTAAAGGGCGTAAGGTGATTGATACTTGTTCAACAAAATAGGTCTTTCTAACTCTATTAAATACGAACAAAAATTCCGTTGCGTATCTAGACACAACGCTAGTGTGTCGCGCCAAGTTAGGCAACAAACATCACATCAATTCAATTGTCGAGGACGTAAACTATTGTAGCGCGACGCCATAGCGGTAGTGCCTAATATCCTGAAGCATAGTTGGGCACATTTCAAGTACTTGGGGAAAAATAATAATGAGGTGCAAATGCATAAATTGTGTTAAAATCGAGAGCAATGACCCACCTGACGAAAATTAGCTCGTGTAGGAATGTCAGCTAAGCGGCTTTCAGTGCAAAATGTGACCCTCAACAACGTTGCAAACGTAAATAAATAATGTGGCTTCCACATTATTTCTAGTGTGGAGGCCAAGAAACAATGTTGCTCTCCCTCCTTGTATGTATGTTTGTGACCTCTAGTTCACCACTGAGAAAGATCGAACAGCTACTTAGCTCGGCTGGAGCCTGTATAGCCAGTGGTAGCACAGTGGTATACCCCAGTAGCGCAGTGGTTAGAGCGCCCGGCTGGTAAACGGGAAGTCCTGGGTTCGAGTCCCAGTCGGGGCAGTTGTCTTTCTTTCTCGAACTAGTGTATTATGTATCCTCACACGGCAAGTCTTTAATGCAGACTGCTTGCTTCGTTTAAAATGTGTTGCTACCGAAAGTAGCAATATGTATAGTTTTCATTTAACCTTCTAGTTGGTGTGATTAACTTGGCGAATGTTTTGGTGCGTTGATATCACTCCTTTGAAGGGCCGAACCAATCGGAACTTGGCTCGTCCCTTTTACCAGTTTTGGTAGCCTTTTTGTACAATGAAAAGAAAGAATGCGAGATTTTCCAATTTTAGTACCATTTTTTACGACCAGATGGGGTTATTAGCAAAGTGTGTTAACTTAAAGGTACATTCCTCCCGGTTGGCTTTCCTGTATGACTCAGTTTTGCAACATTAGTTCAAACGTGTGTGAATGTTGCGAAGGAAAGAGAAAAACCAGTCAAACGGCGAATATCATTCACCAGAAATAACGTAGTACAGTAAGCCATCTTCATGCACTTACGTTTCGTCGAAGTGACATGCCCCGGATTCGAATCTTGCAACCCAATTCGCCCCTAGATCAGTGACATTGCGCTGTTATCACTATGGCCGCTTTCCCACTGGCGTAAAGATTACTCAGTGAACCCGTTGTCGCGTCATCTTTATGCCAGTGGATGAGCGGCCATAGCGTTAAGGGCGCTGTGTTAGTGATCTGGGGACGAATTGGGTTGGCAGTTCGAATCCAGGTCATGCCACTCCTACGAAACGTAAGTGCATGAAGGTGGCTTACTGTACTATGTTATTTCTAGTGTATGATTGTCGCTGTTTGGCTTGTTTTATTTACTCTTTTCTTTATATATTTTATATATTTGTGTAGATTTATTTAAATGTTGTAATGGCATTAGTTTTTCTCCTCGTGTTAACGTTTAACTACATTCACCTTGAATGCAAATGCTATTTCGCCAGGATGCTCGAGTTAGTAAGAATTGCAATTAAAATAACTCGTGCTTTTTTTTCAGGTGTTGTACAGGGTGGTTCACAAAAAAGCAACAGCAAAATTTTTGTCAAGTCCAAATTTTTTTGTTAGCACCCTCCACAGCCGTAATGGGTTAGATGATGTCTAATAGAATGAGTTGTTTTTGAAAAAAAAGTTTGGATTTAGAAATATTTTGCTGTTGCGTTTTTTATGGACCACCCTGTCTGTAATTTTGGCTTTTAGGGAAAAATAAATAATATATATATTCATACGAATTAAATCAGTTACAACACACTTTGCTAACAACGGCAGCTAGTGACAAGAAATGATAGTAAAATTGGTAAATCTCAAATTCTTTCCTTTTAATATATAAAATACTGTATGCAACTGATTTTAATTGTTTTTTTTAGTCTTCTGCGCAGCCGAAATGGCAGGAAAGACAATAGCAACGATTTTTCCGTCCGTCTGTCGCCTTTTTAGTGGTAGTCGAGTGGACATTGAAAAACACGGCATATTATTGTGTACGCGGTTTATCATGAGTCCTGCAGGTATTTTATGAGCGGCTACGTTTTCCTGGAGGGGGTGGCATTAATCGACGCCGCCATTGTTTTTGTAACCATCTTGGATATCAACAAGGCACTCTGCTACCAAAAACATACAACTGATTATCTGTGTCGTTCTAGGGCGAACTCAAGATAGGCCGCGGACACTATAAAACATCGTTGTTTCCTTATTGATAACAGGCTTTCTCAGCGTAACTCAGTGAAATAATAACATTTGATCATCGCATTTAACCACTCAATGAAGACACGCAACTGTAAACGAAAAACAAAAGGATTCGTTAACGACACACATTAGCTTCATTTCAAAAAGTCTCGACACCAAGTTGCATAAATGAATAGGCCCCCTCTCGCACCCAATTCTCCGTTAGCTGCTGCTTACGAAATTTAAAAAGCAGGTAAAAAATTTGGCCTAAAAAAGCTGACAATTTTGCATAAAATCTAAAACTAGGACAAAGAGCTAAAAACCAGTAAACCAGAAATCAAACAAGTTTTGCGAGGATGTGATAGGCAGCGAAGGTGGAAGCCCTCTGACAGGGCAGAAAGATCGCAAGGCATACAACACATCAGCAATAATTTTCGACACCCTTATTTTAGTGGCTTGATCACCTAATAACAATATATACATACAAACAACATGAGAACAATGAAATAAAAACTCACAAAGTCAAAAACTGGTTGCACCCAACACCACCAAATACTTACAAATACAATTTTCAGGTGGGAAACTCACACCAACCAAGCTTGGATGCGGCCATATTGGAAGTGTGATGATCAAGACACTAAAAGAAAGGTGTCGAAAATTATTGCTGATGTGTTGGATGCCTGGCGAGCTTTTCGCCCTGTCAGAGGGCTTCCACCTTCGCAGTAAACCAGGTTACTACTTTTATAGTGTCCGCGGCCTATCTTGAGTTCGCCCCAGAACGAACACGGATAATCGATTCTATGTTTTTGGTAGCAGAGTGCCTTGTTGATATCCAAGATGGTTGCAAAAACAATGGCGGTCGTCGATTAAAGCTGCTCCCTCCAGGAAGATGTAGCCGCTCATAAAATACCTGCAGGACTCAAGATACGCTGCGCATACAATAGATTATGTTAATAGAGATTGCTTTTTCAGTGCGTGATAGAGGTGTGCGCCTTCATATTCGAAAGTGATGGAAGTGTATGGAAGCCTGATCGAGACTAGGCGATTGCTGCAGCCGTTCGTTGTATTCTAAGAGCGTTAAGAGGCCTATTACTGTAATACACAATCTGAACTAAAACTGAAACCTAATTTTCCGTTCGATAAAAGTTGATAAAACCCGATAACACACCCCCGCTCCCCCCCCCAAAAAAAATCTGCAAAATCCTATAAAACCCACGTGGCTTTGCTTGCGTTTTTTCAGTAAAACTGTTTTTTTTCAAAGCCTGCAACAATCCGGCGTTCACTTAGCTGGCCGCCGACTACTCTGAATGGACTGTGCTTGGTTACGTTCCGTTTCGCCATATTCCGTTTCGCCAAAAAGAAAGAAAATTACAGCTTTTGACTCAGGGGCCAATCCCATTTCGTCAAATCCCGTTTCGCCAAATACCGTTCACGACATTTTTGGCACACGAAAAATTTAAACGCGAACATTTATAACATGACAATGGTCAGACATTTATAAACAAACACCCATTTTGCAGAACCCCGTTTTGCAGAATAATTTGTTTCAAATTATTCGCGCTACCGCGCTGCGGCTAGACACATAACATCAGAAACCGCAACTAATCAAAAATGACTTCCAATTAGGCATGCCTCTTTAACTTCTACAATGTTAAATTTTTGGAGAATATTTTGATTCTACCTTGCGAAACGTGATTCTGCAAAACCGGCGCTATAAATGAATCGTTGTTTCATTTCCGGAAACAGGGACATTATGCTGTGGGCATTTAAGGTGTTCGTCCGACCTTTTCTTGAATATGCAACTCCGGTCTGGTCTCCTTCCCTACTAAAGAACATTGATATGGTTGAGCGCGTTCAGCGCCGCTTTACCAAGAGCCTTAGAGGCTTTGAGAAAATCTCGCACGCGAAAAGATTATTCCTTCTTGGTCTCGACTCTCTGGAACTTCGCAGGTTAAAGTTCGGTCTCATCTTAACATTCAGGATCCTAAATGGCCATGTGGGCATTGATCTGCCGTTCTTCGATGCCAGTCCGGTCTGTCCACTCACTTTAGGATGCTTGTCCGATATTTCTTATTTGTTTTTTTTCTGTTAGATTCATTCGGGTATGGAACTCCCTACCTGACACGCTAGTTACTAGCAAGAACGTGGCTACCTTTCGACAAAACCGTGCATCGGTTGCACTTACCAAATTCCTAAAAAGGCCTGAACATGTCCAACTTTCTATATGAAATTCCCCCTCCAACCTGCTCTCTCCTCCGGGCTATGTTTTTTTCTTTTTTTCTTAAATTCATGGATGGGTATTAGTGGGTCTTGACCCCTTCCTTCTCCTGACTAATTTATTTTTGGTCAAATATTTTATTATTATTATTATTATTCGAAAAAAAAAACCCTGCCACCACCTCAAAAAGCCGCGAGCGGCCCCCCGGAGGGAATTCCTGTTTGGGAAAGCCATGTGTACCTGGGCGGCATTGACTTAGTGACGACCAAGCATTCTAAACAATATTTAAAATACACGTTTTTCCGTCTGTATTGCCAGTTTTCAAAACGCTAATAAATCAATTGGCTACTGCTTCGTTGCGTGCTGTAAAAGCCTTCTCGTCGTCCGAAAGAGCTAATCTCTTTGTTCGTATAGTTGAGTTTTGGTTTTGCTTTTAGTAATTTTCAGAAATGTGTTGGTACGTTTGAGACCGTCTACGTCTTACATTCACGATTTTAGCTCAACTAAATTGTGTGTGCTTTTACCATCCGAATTGCAGGAGACATTTTAGTCAGCACTTATATTCAGTGATTTCCCTCGCCCGCTTAAAATTGAAAATGGGACGGGATGACGAAGTTTATGGCGATTAAACCATTTCGCTTTTACTTTATGCATTCCAGTGAGACCTGTCATCGGCGGTCGCTAGTGATGTAATAGTTCTCGGGCAAAATGGAAAAGGCACATTTCTCAAAGTCCCACACGGGTGTCTCTCCCTCCCTCCTTCAGAACGACATTAAATGTGTATAAGAGACCCGTCTATAACCTCCCGGGAATTGAAAACAGCGTCATTTCCATTCCCTATCGTCTTTGGGACCCACGAAGGAAACGCTGTCTTCATGATTTACTTTCATTATCATTGTCGCCATTATCATGCAATCATCAAGCATGAGCCCATTCCCATCGTCCTTTCCAACCCCCCCCCCCCCCTCCTGACACCCCCCATCGATCTCCCGCCCCCTCCCGCTGTTATCATTTTCGTACTGCCTTAATGGTGCTGACCACCACAGGGTACCGAGGGCAATTTTAGACCAGTGCCCGGTGGACCGGCCAGTCTTTCAGGACACAGTGGCCGTTGGCCAGTAAGAGGTTAAGTTGAAAAATTCCATTCGGGGGGAGGGGGGAGGAGGGGCGGAGGGACCCATAGCGAACAAGATTATGGATGGACGCCTGCAATAATGCCTGGAAATTTGGTCGCCTAGTGCACAACTTGAAAACCGCTGTTTCTCGTAACGGTACAGAAGAAATTTAGGAACTGTGCCAGCGGTTTTTTTTCTTGCGGGCAGCTTCGCGACGTGTAGGCTTCACTGTGTTGCACTTCGGCAATGCAGGCAAGCTTTGATGGCGGAGAATTTGGATCGTTTGTGCGATGCAAGATGAAACTACGCTTTCATACACAAAGTAAAATGCTCAGTTGCATACGTGGATTGCGGTTTACCTTTTTGCTATCATTTTTTTATCTTTTGAGAAGTATATTTTTACACTAATTTGTTTTACTACGACGTTTTTGATTTGGTGGATGTGTAAAGTATCGCCGCACGCATTTATTGCGGTTCTCACATCTGGAACCTGTCGTTTAACTTAGCTAGCATGGAGGTGTAAACCATGGCGTCTTAGTCAAGACAGCGCTGTGAGGAAGGGTTTTTAACTGACATCTATGTACAGTGTTAACAAGCACATAATCGAAATGACAAGTTTACTAGTTCTGCGTTTGTACCGGTTTACGCGTAGTCTTCAAATTAAATTTCAGATTTTGAATTCTAAAGCTAAATTTCTAAAAAAAAAAAAAAAAAAAAAAAAAAAAACCGTTACGGGAATTACTTCAAAACTCACATGTCAGGATTCTTAAGACTTTCAACAGTTGTCTCGCACATATTCAAAATCAAGGTACTCGCAGCACGTAGCTAATTTTCGATACACACAAGTGTCTTCTTCATGCTCTTCTAAGGCATCTACAGTACTTTTGTTTGGTTTCATCTCTGCCTGTTTTTGTTGGAATTCGAATTTGGCTGGTGTGTAGCCTCAGATATTTACTGACAAGGAAAGGAGTACGAACCAAGTTGAGCTTACATAATGGGTATAGTCGCAAATTAACTTTTTGACGTACCGGCCAGTGGCCAGCAGAGGGGGGGGGGGGGGGATTGAGGCTCAATGGCGCGTCGACAACTTGGTCATTAGCGCAAACCTCAGTCACAGTGCAGTGGTCCGGGTTGCCACTGCACCACACATTACAGAGATGTTATTCAAACCCCTAATCTAAATCTTGTCATACATCTGTACCTCCTGCAAAAATTGAAAAACACCGGACAGGAGGACAGACTTATCGCCCAACTGACGCGCAATGTCATGCGGAAGATGGAACCGACGACGAACACCATCAAGATGGCGACAATCAACAAGTAAGTGCCGGACCGTAAGTGGCCGTCGACACCAAGAACATTCAGGAGGGTCAACCCCCCGCAAAAGGAAACAGTGAGTAAGTCGGGTGTGACCAATTCGCAAACGGGCCAACATAACCTCCTCACGGCGACTGCGGCGACACGCCGAGTGCCACTCCTCGACAGTGCCTTTAATGGCCCGTAACTTATTACCGTCCTGTCTGTCCCACAAGGTTTGCCAAAAAGCGTGCAACCTCAGACGCAGAGTTGGAAAGGCATCTGAGGGAACAAGGCTGAGATCCCTACCGAGAGGGCCAGAAAGGGCCCCTTTCGCAGCAGAATCAGCTTGTTCATTCCCTGCTATCCCAACATGGCCCGGGATCCAGCAGAAAAGCACAGTTTTCCGCTGGCCAGGCAAGCGGGAAAGCAAAGCTTGGACACGTTGTGTCAAGGGGTTCCGAGGATTGTAATTCGCCAAGGGCCAGCAGATGACAAAAGTTTAGTCGCCACAGTAAAATGTTAGTCGACACAAAAGAGAGCCCTCCACCCCTTGCTAGGCACA
>JAHWFP010078635.1:1695-17590 GCA_023313725.1 Lithobius niger
GCTGCTGGCCGTTACGTTCCGGGCGCAGCTACTATCTCAGCGGGCCTTGGCTGCTACTCTTATAATTTGCCGTTCCGTCGGTAGATGGCGGAGATGGCATCGTATGTCCTGCTTGCTGCTGCGCTGCAGATGGCTGCTACATCTGGCTGCGTTGCGGAACTTGTGTAATTATATATATAGAAGATAAGGCTGAACGACGAATGTATTTGAGTTTACAGCTGTTGCTTAAAGTTAAAAATATTGGCACTAAATGGCCTCCAAAAAAAAATACAGTTTGTCGTCGCTTTGGCCAAATGAATTAAATCTTCTTCTCAAGGGGTTGGGGAAAGCGAGCTAGGTCTACTATACGCAGAACTACTAGTGGAACTGTGTCTGAGTGTTCGCGAGGCGTGCGATGTTCAGTCAGCTGATGGGCGGAGGGAGGGAGGCATGCATTGCTCACCTCTCTCGCTGCCCGGCGCGCGCCAATTTATTTATGGAGCTAATTAAGTGGTTGAAAGGCCGACAGACAGACAGACAGGCCGGCTTCTGATTACGCCAACGGATCGTTTATTGTTGTTCTAGCTTGTTTCCCAACAAAAATGGGTTTGCCATCGCGTCATCTTCTTGGAGGGGGACACATCGAGCAGAGGGGGAGGGAGTTGAACTGTGGAAAAACATCCGCATTGCCAAGAATGGCTGGGCGGCATACGAGATAAAGAAAAAAAAATGTATTAAAGTACACAGAAAGTCGACTTGGCGGGTTCTTTCACCCTTGTGGGTTTTGTTTCTGATTAAAAGTATGGGAGAAGGCCCTACATCATGAGGGGAATTATTTATACAATTTTGTCCTTAGTCCAGTAATCAGCATTAGGTTAGTTTTATTTTACGTTTTTTTGTATTGATAGAAAGGCTTGGGGTTTCTAGTGGCATTGATAGCCAAAGTTTCCTCGAATCTGGCACGCTCGGTTCTGAAATTAATATAAAATTGAGAGTATAATCCATCGTAGTAAGTATGCTTGATATTAATATGTTGCCTGACTGTCCAAACTTAACCATACGTGGTGACATCTGCCTTACTTAGAAACTATACAACAACTCGTCGAAGGCGGTCTGGATGCAATATTGAGCATAGTTTCAAACTCACATTTGTTGAGTGCAATATATTTGTGCAATATTTCGCTTGCACCTAACCATAGGCGACGGTCAGTAGACGGGTATGTAATCATTGTCACAGCCAATCCAAACGCACTCGTAATGGATAAATATCTACCTAAGTAGCTAGTAGCTAATGCCAACGCTCCCATGTTAATTCTCATAGGATATACAGTATAAAGAGTACAGGATATAAAGTACAGGAGACTGTACTTTACATGATATAAAGGACAGCTCGCTAGGTAACGTTAGCAAATCTAAACTTTGACACACAGATAAAGAGTTGTAGGATATGGGGAAATGCCTTATTCTAAAATGAGGGTTGCAGCTAGAAGCACATAACCCTGAAGTGACACATCGTTTCAGTGCTATTAATTACAGTATACATTGTTGTTGCAAAGGAAATTCCCAAAGGTCCAGGTTCAATCCTGGACTCTTCTCTCCCCCCCCCCCCCTCCGTGCACTCGGAAATAGAATGGCCCCGGAAATGCATTCGTGTTCGCGTTGATTGTGGCATGTAAACGATACTACGTATCTCCTAGTATAATTGTCCCTTTCTGTCCCGACATGACCTCAACAGTTGAAACGGACGTTAATTCACAATTTTGACTATTTTGGCTCACTAAGTGTCTTTTATTATTACTGTGTGTGGTTTCTAATGTTGAAGTGCAATCTTTTATGCCTAATATCTCCACCGTAGTTCAAAATTTTTAAACCAAATTTGAGGACTGTAATCGGCGGACTGTCCCGGCTGCGATAAATGTTTGACCCCCTGAGAGTGATCGGATGGGTGCAAGATGGTGGAGAGAGAGGGGGAAGTCATCAGCCGGAGTGAGCCCCAGTTGGACCAGGGGGAGTGCTCCATACAAATTTTGTTTAATCCTCTTTTGTGTCACACTCTAGGTCGTCTCACAAAGCTTTGTCCCCCCCCCCCTCCCCAAGTTGTGATACGACTGGATGGCTTTGTAATTGAGGGTTAAATTTGAAACTGATGGCAAATTAGATTTTAGTGTTAGTTTATGAATATGCTGAATCTGATTGCTGTGAGGACCACGGAAGGCTTTTTAGATTGGTATATGATCGTGTTAGAGGCAGTACTACGACCGTGCAAAGTCTGCTCAGTTGCTAGGACTGAATTCACGTAAAATTCAAAGATAGAAAAAAAGAGGAAGCAGTTGTTTGAAAAATTGTTGGAAGTACTGTATAGGGAGTAGCTTATCGAATTGAGTGACATCTATCGGCAAAAACCTTCCTGGTTCAGACGTGAAGGTGAAGTGCGACTGACTGTCTAGCGGTTGATCGACGGGTCAACAAAAGACTCTTTAAATGCCGTCTGGGTTCACGCCTAAGATCACGACATTATATAATAACCTTCAGAAATGGTGTGTTTCCTCCCTCAAAACCAGATGCACAATTAAACAAGTTAGTAACTCCCTGTGCTTCTTAAAAAAAAGTGACACTAATTTCGAATGGTGCGTTCGAACTAAAGGCAGGAAATTCCTAACAGTGTTTTAATCCCCCCCTCCCCTGCATCATTGCAAAAATTTAATTAGCTGAATAAAATCAAACTTGATAGACTTGAAGTGTCATTAGGTGAAATCAGAAGTGGCATAAAGGAGCTATGTAGGGAAAGACGAAGGAGTGTCGACGATGATAATACTATAGCACGGTCCATCTCCCTGGGTCGCGCGGCATACGGCCAATTGTGGTTTGTGAAGTGTTTCGTCATAGGTGTTTTCAGGAATAACGTGCGCATAAGTTGGATCTGGAAGCATGATAGCGCTTCGCCCATCAAGTTCAGATTATCGGCTTTCGATGGCATTTAATTGTTGTCGTGTGATTGTTGTTGTTCAAAGTCAGGCCACTGTCAGTTGTATTTTTAGGGGCGGATAACCCGTGAGGGTTTAGCTCCGTAAGTAAACCAACCAACCAACCAGGCCACTATCAGTGTTTGGGCGAAGGCAGCGTTTCTTCAAGACATTTTAATTAGTAATGTCGGCTTTTTCTGTCACTGAATACTAAACATTAATGCGAAAGAAAGCTTGGGAATTGTGTAGATCGTCGGGGTTTACTGAGCTGACAACAGAAAGTCCTGTTTCAGAGCTGTGCATAAAGGATTTCAATACAAAACAAGGACGCACCAACACTGCGTCAGTAATTCGGCGTGTTGCTTGGTACAGAAATGCTGAAGGAGGATAGAAAATTAATATGCGATTGACGTATGCAGTTGGAAAGGCAGCATAGTCAGGACACTACTATACATTTGGAATGCGTGGTGCACTGAAACGTATACATATTGCACATCACATATAAAAAAAAACCCGATTCCTAACTTTTGCTATTGCGATACGGCAAATGAGCGATCATGCGATCATGTTAGAAACGGCCAGATAATGATTTCTCATCTGACGCTATTATTTTTGTTAAAAAAAAAAACCTGAAAATTTCGTTGCTTTACAGCTTCCCGTCCTCTTCGTTCTTTTTCATGAGGCTTTAACATTTTTTAAATCTGCGAACACCTTACTTTGCAGTAAATCCAGCATTAAATTAGGAGGGGGGGGGGGGACGGTGGGGGGGGGGGGGGATGGGGATCGTACTGCACTGAGGATACGTAAGGCTGATTACTTTAAATTTATTTATTTACTCTCTTTTTGTGTTAGCCGACGATAAAATAACACAAAAATGTCACACCACATTTCATATACCTAGCTTTTGTTTTAGCTTTGCTGCTTAGGTTTTGTTATATGCTGGGTTTACTGCAATTCCAGTTTTATATTTGAACAATCTAACGCTGCTACTACTGAGCACAGACGTATTCATTCTAGAGTTGCGCTTTTCAAATCGTATTTTTTTAACACCAAAAATTGTTCATCCATACCACATAACTTTGCTAGATGTACTACTTCCATTCTTCTCTACTGTATTCCCACAAAACGAAGTATATGTAGATTATTCCCCTGTAATTCATAACAGTTGGCGCTGTTTATTTTTCCAGGCCGCCTGGCATAAGTACAACGCAGTTTCGCCTTCAAATCCAAACGATCCCGAAGTTTTTCTCGGGAATCTAGCCTCTAACCGACCCTCGACCCACATTTCGCCTTCGTTTTTCGACATCGCCACCGTCATTTTACGCTAACATTTTCGAAAATCCCACGTGTAACGCTGACGTCACAACACTGTGTGTACTATGGGTGGCGGTTTCGCGTTGACAGACCTCCTTGAAGGGTACCACTTTGTTTTTTCTAATTACAAAGTCTGTGAAATCCCTAGTGTTTTAATATTTTACACTGCAACACTGTCTCACCCACATACTTGAATTTCGTCGAATCAGAATTGAACAAATGTGTCTGGTTTTTGAGGAAATGTCGCTGACGTAAATTCGCTACCCCCGTTTTTTGGCTACAACCGCATTAATTCGACGTGTGACACGTCGAATTAAAAAGGTACTTCAACATCGTTGATTTTCAGGACATTTACTTATCAAGACACACGCTGGTGTGTCGCCCGCCAAGATAAAAGATAACACCTATCCAGATAAAGTATACATGACAATGGCGACCACTATACACTTGTGTCTTTTCAGCTAAGGTCGTTTGGCTGTTTTCAGGCATGTGAGGGTAATAATACAGAAAACAGAAACAGAAAAGGCTGAAACTTGTTGATTGGGAGACTTTGGTCGCCTGACAACATAAAAATCCCTGTTCGTGACACAGCTTAACGTTTTCTTGTTGAAAACACGACGTGAATAACGTTGATATTTGACTAATTACGAGTTACTAGTTGCTACCTAACGTCATTCCTTGTTTCACGAAAATAACCTTTTCCATGCGGTGAGTAAAGCTGGTTCTTAGCTCATTTTTCACGTATTGCTCTGTAGAAGTGCCTTTTCCACAAGACTTCTTCTAATTAGTAAAGTGGCTCAAGGGTTAGGGAGCTCTAAACCACCAGACTGATTATTTTACATTGTTTTAAACAGCGTTGTTATGCAGCAATGCGTATAAGTAAACGCTGGCTGCAGACGTAGACTGAAGATTAAAGTAATTGTAAAGACACAAAACATTAAAACAAGCTAATCTAAACTGCACGGTACGCCAAAGTAGCACGAATTAGAAAACAAAAAAGAACTCCATTGATGTTTAAGGTAAGGTTTAACTGATCCGAAGTCAAAACAGCAAAGGAACACAAATAAACTTTCCTTCACCGTCTACTAAACAATTTATGGAGAAAATCCGTGAAGGGTTACCGTTCCTTGAATAAAAATTCAGAAAAAATAATCTAAATAGGCCTTAACTAAACTAAACTGACTTGTTTCTGTTTTACAATCAGATGCAATACAACGGCACTTTATTGGAAATATAATTCATCAGCGACCATTACTTGTACCATAGTGACGTTTTTCTTTAAGCTGTTCAAGAAACGATTTACAATTGTATTTCCATAAGGAGCGCACTATCAGTACTTACAATAAAGCAAAACCATAAAACAACCAAAAGGGGTGACATCATACAAAATCTCTGTAAGGTTAAAGGGACCCATCAAGTTTGCGCCAAAATGGCTGCCACCAAGTATTCCGCCCAACTCTGATCACTCAATCGTAACTGACATGTCGGTTTGTCAGTTAGGCTTGAGTGATCACCGTTCGGACAACAAACTTGTTGGCAGCCATTTTGGCTCTGATATCAATACCTTGTTTGGCGAAAACTTGGTGGGTCTTTTTGCCCTTATGGTTTTCGTGTGATAGGTTTTAACCCAATCATAATAACAATTTGTTGCAGGAACAGAAGGGTTCAATGGGGTCCGATAAAGCGGTGTGTGGAAAAAAACCTTATAGATAAATAAAAGGCACGGGAAAAAACTTGGATAAAACAGTCAAAAGAAAAAAAAGACGCGGAAAAAAAGCTATTGGAAAAAAACTGCAGATAAAACCTCAAGAAAAATGATGTGGGAAAAAGCTTCCAAAAACAGCCTTGGAAAAAACTTGTGGAAAAAATTCTGAAAATTGTTACGTCGATTTTTTTTCGTGTTGTAATTTTTGTTATAGGTTAGGTTAGGGTACTTGGCTTGGCTCGAATTTCACCAGGCAGGCAAAGGGAAAATTTTGCTAGGGTGTTACCCTGTACCTTTTTTCGTTCATTTTTTTCTGGTGTTTTTTGTACTGCGGCTTTTTTCCATTCGGCTGTTTTTCCAGGCTTTTTTCCCCCGCAGTTTTTTTTCCCCTAGATTCGATAAGGCCGTGTCCACCCAGCCAAAAAGAATGCGTATGAACGTACTCATATAGCCGTCAAAACTGACGGGTGCCACAACTGGAAAAAAAAGCACTACAATATGTATTAGAAAAAAAACGCAAAAACAGCAGTATGAGTCGTGCTCCGATATTCCAGACACGTCAATTCCGCTTGCAACTGTGTTGAACTTCTCAAGCTAGGAAAGAATGGAATGTGCAAGCCAAGGCCGACTGGTGTAGAATTTGCGTGCTTTGCCTCCCGGCTCCACGCTATTGCTCGCTAGGGCTGGAAATTAACTCCTCTCACCGTTGCTTACGTAAAATACCATATAAGTTTACGTGGTTATTATAGATCGAAACTCTGTAAGTTTTTCAATACTGTTAGGTATCTGCTAACGCTGACACTTTTATTTTGTTGCATTGTTTTCTATTTTTGTACAATTTTTTTACCTTTTTTTTTCTTATAAACAAGTTTTTAATAGTGCTTGTTTGAATTTGAAACCCTGTTTTCCTCATTAATTACCGTTAACTTTATTCTTATTTTTGAAAGATGATGTTTGGTTTTTTTTTCCGTACACGCCCTTACCCACGCGCGAGCATCTGGCCTTGTGGTGTGATGTTCGTCTTTGCCAATGCTTCCCTTGTAAACTGTCTGAAAATAAACGTAACTCACCTCAACTCTTCAAACCAACTGGGCTAAAGCCTGAAAACGAAACCCCTTACTTCAGACGACTTTGTGTAGAAGGTGTAATATGAAGCGGAAGTTAAACAGGAAAAGTCAGGCATTAGTGAACTCCTGGTAAAATAACAAAAAGTATTTAAAACGTAGTCATTGTTGTTTGTTATCATAGCTCAATTATACGCATATTAGGGTTAACATGTATTTGGCACCGTTGCAAGGTATGCTAATGTTTTCTTTGTTGTATTTTTCAGGTAAGTGTGCCTACGAATGCTAAACGGTGAGCTGAAATAAAGAATCAGAAAGGTTTGTTGGTAAGGTCAGTATGGCTTTTTGTTTGAATCTGTTTGGATCGGTTCGTTGAGCTGGCTCGAACTGGTTATTGCCAGCAATTGTGCCATAATGCCCTCAAAGGCAACCACCACACTTGGCACCCTCTGCTTTGTCTTTTTCTTTCCCCGAATCTATTGAATGCCCTATTTCACATTGATTTTGGGCTGGTGACTATTCCTTTCAGTTATCCCCCTTCCTTTTCTCTCTCTCTCTCACGCTCTTTCTTTCCTTCCTCTTCTTTTCCATTGCTAGCCCCTTTTTCTTACCCCCCCCCCCCCAACCTTCAACGCAAGCAAAAAGTAGAAAATCAACCAAAAAAGACGATCCTTAAAGTATAGAAGATGTTTTCAAAAATGTGCACTGAATATAGAAATAACACCAGAATACTAAAGAAGCAAAAGCTTCCGGACTCGCCCCAGGACTCTGCATCGAGAGTTTACAGCACTTCTCCAGACCACCTAGCAGTGGTTGGAAGGTACATCACTCACTGTCAGACTCAGACATCTGATTACGTTTCTACTATAACCCATGGCGCTCCTGTCATTCCTTCAAATGACACAGGCGTCCTTTCCTCGCTAGTCCGACTCTGTCACACAGCAATATTTACAATATTTACTGAATAAATCCAGCGTAGCGTGCGCCTGTCGCTTCTCCTGTGATTTCGCATGCTCCCAGCTAGAATTGACTCGTGACAGCAAAGATGTCGTTGCTATAGTAACAAAGCTACCTGAATTAGGGACCAATCATTATTTATCCCGGGGGGGGGGGTCATGAATTTTTTGGACCCTCTCGAGGTTATACAATTTTGAGGTCCCGTCAAAAGGGAGAGGTCACTAAAAACACTGAGGAAAAAAAACAAAGAAAAAATCATTTTTGGCTCTCAAACTGGCATCAAATAAGGTATGCTCCTGGTGGCACAAGAGCAAACACAATTTTAATTTTCGACAGACCAAATGCTATTTTGATCACCTAAACAAGAAATAGAACGGTACACTGATGAATAATATGATCATCCTGAACAACAAGTGGTTAACAAGTGCTTTATATACAGTAAAAAACGATAACACGCAGTTTAAAATCCTATTTGTCGTAAACAAACAACACAAAGTGGCACTTGCAGCAGTCAAAATTTTAAAGCGCCTCAGCTCTGGGAAGCCCCCCCCCCCCCCCAGATTCCCCATGTCGTGAGTGTACAAAGGTTTTGAAACTAGTAGTAGCAATACTACAAGTTTAATTTTTTTTCTAATAAACTCTGTGGAAAAGCCTTGCCACGTGTTTTTTGGCTTCTTCTGTCTGTCAGGTGCTGAGTATGTGTTACGGATGTGGGTATACAAGCCATCAGAGTGTTTATCATATATTGTATGAAACTTGATGCAACAAGAACATCAGTGTCTTTTCGTTAAAAACGAGGCACGTTTTCCTGACAACTATTGGGAACTCGTCGGTGCGAAGTGGTACTTACTTAATTTGGCTACAGCACTAATCTTACCTACAGGAAATCATCTGCAGACGTAAATTCAGTCTGAAATTTCTAGGATCTTGTACATGACACAATCAACATGAGCAGAAGGCATTACAGGGCCCTTCTCTTCCAAATGCCATTGGTGGCTGAGGTCAGGATCGAACTCGGGACCTCTTACACCTGAAATGGTCTTGTAACTATTAGGCTACATTGCCGCATGGAAGTATCAAATGCTTTTTGTAAGATAGGATATATTTTCCATCTATCATTTAATGCAGTGAAACAGGTTCATTCAAATATTGTAATGCTTCCGTTGTTCCTTGATGGGAAAAAAACAAAATATTTTTTTTTTGTACTAGGCAACACTGTGTTTGAGTATAAAAAATCCGTGAACCGGAGTCAATTACCGTGCTTCAACCAAGGTTCGCAAGATGCAGGACATAACTGTTCATGCAGAGGAAATTCGGGGATATTGAGTGTGAAGTACTAGGGATATCTCGCTACGGTATTACAGTTGGACTCTGTAACACACGTACAATTTTAGAATTAAAAACTGGCCTTGCTACAGTAATCTGAGAAAGAATGAAAAGACATAA
Organism: Lithobius niger; assembly: GCA_023313725.1. Classification (NCBI taxonomy): domain Eukaryota; kingdom Metazoa; phylum Arthropoda; class Chilopoda; order Lithobiomorpha; family Lithobiidae; genus Lithobius; species Lithobius niger. Next base: position 11,124 of record JAHWFP010078635.1, read on the forward strand.
AAGAAAGAAAACATCTGCGACTCAAACCCAGAACTTCCAACATACTAGGCCGGAATCTCCACCAATGTGCTATCGTGAACTGACCCTGGCCCTCCAGGCCCCCCCCCCCCCGCCCCCCGGGCTACAGGTTCCAGCCGAGCTTGCAAACTCTTCAAGCTTTCTCAGTGGTAACCTAAAGGTCACACACATGAAAACAAGGAGGGAAGGTAACTTGCCTTTTAAAACTAAAAACTCAGCCTAATCACAGTATAAAAGAGATGAAAATAAGAGCTTTCGTTTAGTCTTACTGAACCTGGTTTAAGTGCGGGGACAGTTGAGAATACTCAGCAAGACTGAGCGAAAGCCCCTGTTGTCATATCTTTTATACTGTGATTACGCTAACTTTTTGGAATAATGAGTTGACGGTGATTCTGGTAACTGGCTTCTTGGCATCCAGACTAGAAATCATGCAACGAGATTAATAAACAATAAATCACGAGATAAAGGGTAAAGAATCTGCCTTAATTAAAAAATGTCTTATTTCTAGAGTGATTTTTATACGTGTGTGACCTTTATGACACCACTGCGAAAGTTTGAACAACTTCTAAATTCGGCTGGAGCCCGTAGCCAGTGTCCGCCCCGGTAACACAATTGTAGACTGTCCAGCGTAGGAAGTGGTCGAGTCCTCGTTTAGAGTCAGGGCATTACCAATTTCTTTCTTCCGCAGATTAGTGTATTCTCACAAGGTTTGGTTCTTTTACCCTGTACCTTCAGATTTATTGCTTATTTAGGGTGGAACTGAGCGTTTACATGGTTATTTTTTCTCAGTTACATGAATGCGCTTGTTGGATAATGTAAATTTGTATCCATTCCATGACGACGGCCCGGATTGTACGCTAAATCATTCTTATCTCACCAACCAGACACACCGCTTCAATTTTGTTCCCCCCAGAAAAGATTTGATAAACATTTGTTGGTTAAGATACATAGATGGTAAATCAATATCACTTCACAGGACAGTAGCGTTTGCTTATTGGCTTTGATGGGTCGACAAAAACATACTAGGCGCTTCCCCCCCCCCTAATACGACGTAAAATGGCAATTTAAATTTGCGGTATTGTTGGTTAAACAAACCACGTGTTGTGTAGCCATTCTATTGTTCTCAGGTTGTAAATCTTAGAATATTCGAAAAGTGAATGAGTGGGAGGCCATTCTTTGTAAAACTCTGCTCTTCCACGCAGACCCTTCAGTATTCAATTTGAAAACTTTATTTTATGTTTCGATGAGTTCTTCAAATCACTTGAATAAGCTTACTAGATGAATAAAAGCAGTTGGCAACATAAACTGTGCTGTTTACATTATTTAGTTAATAGGAGGGGTTAACCTCCTACAGTGGGGCCTATCTTAAGAAAATACACAAATGTAATACATGCCTAGTAAAAAATAAGACCTGTAAAACGTAGGGGTACATGAGACGAAATCCATAGGTTTGTGTGTGCAAGCACATTAACAGTTAAACACATAAATATTTAAAAAAGTAAGTACTTATACAATTGGTATATAATTATTTCACAGGTTTAGAATTCAAATTATTTCGGTATACACATTAACGCAAACAATCAACATACACAGTTATAAAATGGACATAGTTTAAAATTTGCTGATATCATACTTCATAAAAGCAGGGGTATGTGAATAATAATAATAATAATAATAATAATAATGGTTTATTTATTTAATTCTAAATGTTAATCTACAAGCAGCACGAAGTCTTCCGTCTTGTTTGTGCAAGCATTTAAACAGTTCCAAGTACATCACTACATACAAATTACAATTAACTAAACCTAAATACGTTAACTACACATATACAATCATTAATAATATCAGTAATGTTACTTTAATCACATTTTATTGAAAATGTATAATTAAATGTTATACAGCACCAAAGTTTCATTCTGTATTGTACGTTATTTTGATCCAATTTTTTATTTTTTTCCTATTTCTGTAAAGTTTTTCAAATATCTTAGTTTCGCTGGTATTTTATTCATGTAATGTGTTACCATATAACTCATACCCCTTCTCTCACATATTTATTAATTTCCTTTTGATTTTCAACTTTAAAATAATTTTTTTCTTTAGAATCTCGTACCTATGTGTTTGCTCACTATTCATAATATTTACAAATTTTCAGATTTCTGTACTGCTTTTTATTTTTTCAGATTTTAAAAGTACTGTTGTAGCTTTACTATTCACTTTTTGTAGTTGAATTAACATAGATTTTGTAGTTGGTCCATAAAGTGAAATTCCATATACAATATTAGATATGATCAGAGCTTCAAACACCATTTTCTTATTATTATCATTTAATGCATCTGTAATTTTTTTTTTTTTTAAATTGGTATTATTCTTATGCTAGGACAGCCCCCGTTATTGGCTATAGTTTTAAGAATATTCCAAGAAGTAATGACAGCAAAAATAACTATTTGAAGAAATATATTCTTTTTGAATCTAACATTTATTTGAATGCACGTCTATTGTTGAAGGAAACTTTCCGTTCTTATGTAATCCCATTGTTGAAAGCCCTTCCCCGTAATTTGCAAGTATTGCAGAACATTCAGAATAGACTTTCCAGGTGCGGCTTAGCCTTACTGGAACTACGTAGGATCAGGTCCAATTTGATTTTAACTTATAAGAAATTGCGTGGTATTAATCCTGTTGATCTTCCATTCTTTGACGTCGTGCCAAGGACCCATTTCACTAGGGGGCACCAATGGAAACTCATTATGCAGGGTTCCATTACGGACTGTAGAAAGAATTTTTTTTCAGTACGCGTCGCCAAAATTTGGAATGCCCTGAGCTCAGAAACCGTATGTGCATATACCTTAATCGGGTTTTTGCAGATTGCTCCTTAAGGAGCTTCTAAATGGGTTCCTAAAGCTACCAATATAGTATTTTAACTTTTACTTGGATGTTTTTTTGTATTATTATTATTATTTTTATTTTTATTATCTTTACTAATATTGACAATTGGTTATGGCCAAGCTTAACCAATTGTCATTGCATTTTATTATTTTTTATTATTTTAAGAAACATTCACAATGTTACCCGGCTTTTCCCCTGACTTGTCCCTCACGTTTGGCGATGCCATCAGGGACCATTGTGTCCCTGGCAAGTCTAACCTTGGTGGTAAGGCATTCGTGACCCCAACCCAATACCATCTACCATTCCTATGCAGTCGAGCCATCATCATCGTTTTAAACTTTTAAATTCTTAAACTTTTGCAATTTAAAAATGTTTAGTTTTTAACATCGGATGGCAGTTAGTGACCACCAGTTCCTTGCCATTCCGGTTGCGGTTGCAACGAACCTACATTATTATCATACACGGCGATATTTATGATTGAAGTCCTCTCTCCAGCAAAACTAAAACTATTAATTTCTCCGTTTCTATTCAATATATTTCGACCAAACTTGGCCAGATAGTAGATAGCAACTTTTCCAAACTTTACACCAACCCTGAAAATGTTGATTTGCAGGGAATGTTCCAATGGAAAGAGTTGTAGTAGTCAAATTTTGTTTTGTAATGAATTTTCCTCCTCCCCCTCCCCATCCGAAACCAACTCACCATCGCCTTTCCTCAGTTTGCGTTCAATTCCGTCCTTTTCATTAATTGGTTGGTTTAACACTTTTTTTCCAGTCTCCTCTTGTGCCTGCTTTTCGGCTGCTTACTTCCCTTCCTGCTATTTTTTTCGATTAATAATTAGTTTTTTTTTTTGTGTATAGGGAAATTAATATTTTTCTTTCTTTCCTCGTTAGTCATCGATTTTTCCTTGCTACTGGGATCTCCATTTTATTTTGGGCGGAGTTTGGGCATATACATGACAAACAACGCCGTGCCAATGACAATAAAAAAGTTGCTTAAAAGCCAACAAATTAACTAAACAAAACAACAAAAAACAAAAACAGGCTTCGTTATCTAGAAAAAAAACCACTAGATTTCGTATCCCCAAGGAATTGCATTGCTTATTTCAGTAATATTTTTCCTCTTTCTTTCTTTCCTCTTCTTCTTTTCTTTTTTTTTTTTTTTGTAACTAATAATTTTTCTTTTTGCTGATTTGTGGTCGCTGTGTGCGAGTTGTTGGATGTCTTGTGCTGTACGCCATTCGTAAATCGTTGGCGCGCGTGCATCTATGGCGGGAGGGAGTTGCACGCCGTCTCATTTGAATTGTGAGTCGATCTAGTGCGCAGCGTTGCTTCCGTACGTTGCTTCCGTTGCGTTTCTTCCGTTGCTTCCGGCTCGTTGCTTCCGTTGTGTCCAAATCGCGACGGCTTGCTTGTAGAAAAGAGAGGTTTTGAGTTCCTCAATCATATAAAACGGTGCAAATATTTTATCTGTTTATTTGCATCTAATGACGCCTTCAGTGTGAGGAGGGAATGGCCATCTAGGTCACTAAACCAGTCCCTCTATGCTTCAATTCTCTCATTTAAATTAGCGATTTTATTAGTAAAATACATAAAGGAAATGCCAATCCCTCAAAAAATATTTATATTCTGTCATAAAATATATATCTTAACGTGAAAACTTAGATTAGCATTTTTGTTTACATGCTACAATTTCAACATGCATGTAGAAGTTTATGTCAGTCTTGCAAGGTGCTTGGATCATTACAGAGTTCCTAGTCTCGAGTTTCGCTTTTCAAATTGCGTGCGTTGAACAAAACGTGCGGCGAGATTCCTACCTCGCCCATGCACGCTTAAAGTGGCACTATCACCGATTGAAAAGCGAACGAAAATACCATGGCGCCATCTAGCGGCAGTCATGTTGTTAACCTTCGTAGCGTGTCCCGAGGTGCACGAGGACGTACCAAATTTCCACACAATAATTAAGGATGTCGTGGCTTGTTCGTTTCGTTAAAAGAAATGCCGTTCGTGCTAGATAGTACGAGATAGCGCTAGAGGTTGCCAGATTCTGCCTACTTTCAATCGGTAGTGCCACTTTAATACCCCACGCGACGTTTGATGCAAACCCGTGCGATTTGAACACGAACAAGTCGAGACTAGGCCTCCAGGACGACCAAGTAGGCATTCCTCAACTCGTACTCATTTTTTTTATTCGTATGTCATAAACAGCTTTCAAATTCTACGGATTCTGCTAGTTCACTTGTCTTTATCTATTTCAACCTCGACGTATAGGGAGAGGTAGGACATGACAATAAAATGGCGTGGCTTTTGTATTCACAAAATGTGTGCTGCAATTTTCAGTTGCGATGAAGATTATGAAAGCCTACGCCCACGCTTCAAAGCAGCCTCCGAAGCTTGTGGTGTTTCCCATTCACAGGGATTCAGCTGATAATCTGATGCCTGAAAAGTTGTAAAACGTGATGGAGTGCAGTTGGAATGCGGAAGTGTAACTTTGAATGTCAGGTCAGCAGGAGGGAAGTCTTTACAAATTGGTACAGCTAACCTTTTCATTCCTGTTCATGCCTGCTTTGCTGTACAGGAACCGAGGCAGCTATTAGCTTTACGGACTGGCTGCGCTTTAAATACAAACAACTGTGTTTTATTGACAGCTACAGACTAATAAAGATAAAATTGCGGTAGGCGTTCATGAAAGAGAAAAACGTGTGACAGATGAAGTACACATAAACTTAATTCTTGTTATAACGACACATGAAATCAAAGAATCAAATATTTCGCTATTTTAAACGACTGAGTTAAATAATGCTAGAGACACACGAGATTAATTGAGGAGTTGTCAAGCAAAACCAGCAAACTCCTTTGTAAAGTAGCGCCGTCTTGTGACTGAGCTTTGCATTTTGGCTACCATTCCCCAAAACATTTTTTTTCAAATCCATCCAATTCACCTCTAAAATACGCGGGAAATGTTGCGTTTCGTGCAAAACCAGTGCGGCTTTTAAAGCAAAATCAGCCGTTTGAAGTCAAAACTATATTGTGATTTTTGCAAGAAAAAACCAGCTATATTGTGAATTGTTCAGCAAAATCCGCCAAGTCCCAAACTCAGTTGCATGCTGAACCTTAATCTGCGACCAAATATTTTAAAATAATAACCCACATTCCTCTACTACCTTGCAATCATATGTCACAAGCAACTTCGTTGATGATTGGTTGATGTTGTTTAGTCGGAAACGCTTTTTGCCTTTATTTCAAAATAACGTTAGGTGGACTTGTGTGGTTTTGTATAACATCAATTAATGTTAATTCATAACACAACATGGAAGACATTATCCTATTTGCAATAATAAATGAATTAATATGGCTAATTCCCGTGATACTCACGGTGTTGTGGGACACACCGTTGGCAAGGACGTTTTCCACGTCCATACAGTTAACCCTCAAATTAGTCCAATTCGAATGCGATTAGGCCCAATAATCACTGCTTAATTATTGCTTTTTAGTGCTTCCATTTTCATAATTAGTGCTTCATTACTTGCTATGAAATTTAGTTGTGGGGGCCAACTGTACGCTAGC
>JAHWFP010078636.1:4186-15347 GCA_023313725.1 Lithobius niger
GTTTGTAAAAACTAAACAGTCGGAAGGTATTTCCAATGCTAACGCAGGTAAAGACTGCAGGTTTGTAAAAACTGAACACTCGAGATGTATTTCCAAAGCTAACGCGGATAAAGACGACAAGTTTGTAAAAACTAAACAGTCGGAAGATATTTCCAATCCTAAAGGGAAAAATCTAATGGTAAGAAGCCTTCATTACCCATCCGTATACACATATTATCGTCAGAGAGGAAGGGTGCCATTTCTAAAATTCATTAAATACAAAATTACAACTTTTAATTTTTTTTCAGCTTTTTATTTCGGTCTTTTATTGAACCAATTAGTTATCTAAATTGAAAACCAATTGACATATTCTGACATTTTTTGTATTATAATTTAAAGAACACGTCAAACGACAAGGAATTGTGCAAGATCGATTATCATCCTTGTATTATTTAAATTAGAAATTTTTGTTACATTTAAGTATGTACGGAATAAAATAAATCTTCGCAGCAGATTCTACGTGCAACAAATTCAATATTCCTACGAAAACGAAGGTGTATTTGACGACGCTTTCTGCCCCCACACGTGCTTGAGAAATGTGCAAACCGAATTAGATATGCCATCGAACCCTGCGTCACTTTGAATTATCTCAAAAGACGATCAGATTAGCGAAAGAGATATGTTGGTGCAAGACTAATAAAAGATGGGTCAGCAGCGGCGAAAAGTAATAAAAAAAAATATTAGTTCATAAAAGAGTCAATTACTGGTGCAACGAAATTTAGGAGCCTCATCTCACGTAACTTCGTTCTTTTCACTCATATTATTATATACATAAAAATAGGACTAACCAAAGCGCGCCAGCTCTACATGCACACAGGCAAGTAATTACGTGTACATGTTTGCCTTCGACATCACAATATTTGCACGCTAAATTAAATATCACGTCTTGGGGGGGGGGGGGGGGGGTTGCAACATCAGAAAGATGATCTTGCAACGCCATTCTTTCAAATTTAAGGCATCATATCGCGCGTGCATTACGGAATCGCGCCATCCCTCTTGGAGTGAGTGCGTCGATGCTGTTTGTGTAACCTAATGAACAAGAAAGTTCTTCTCCATTCCCCCACCCTTCCATCCATGTACACAATGAGAACGCCTTTTCTTCTTATTTAAGCTTGTGTTTGGTTTTTTTTTCCAGTTCTTGCCGCCATGAAGACGGAAAATATGGAAGGCAAGCAGCAGAAAAAAAATAAAGAAAAACTGGATTACAATGGTTACTCTACATAATCAAGTTTTAGATGCCATCAGAAAAGCAGTCGGCTTCAGATTTCGCTGAAATAAGAGGGGGCTTGTTTATCTGGAGCCACTGGTTCGACTCCGGCTGATTGCCGATGCAAGGAACCATGGTTGTTGAGGGCTAAGCCATCGACGAACGACGCGCGTGCTTGTTAATGCTGCCATTGCTGTTCGTTGTTGGATTCCAATGGAAAGTGATCCCTCATCAGCGGCAGAAAGCAACATACGTTAAAAATAAGAAGAAGAAGAAAGCTTTACTTTTTGGAGTTAACTTGGCAAAAGCAACAACGAGGAAGACTTATTTTGGTGAAACCCGATCCCTGCACCAATGTACACCCACGCCAGTAAATGCTCTTATAACAATATTTTTCATCAAAGAGTCTCTGGACTTGGTCGCCAGGCACTCTGACAGTCGCGACAAAGACATGACGGCGAGTCTCGATGACTTTTCGAGAACTATTGTTTGTCGAGGATCTCGGATGACGCAATCGCGTGGGTGGAGTCAGTTATCCGATCATTTTGTTCTGCTAATATCATCCAGACTCCTGTATAGACGAGTTTTACCAATTGAAGGTTATTAATAGAAGAGCTTGAAAGCTAAATATAATAAATGACGCACCCCACACGCCTGTTAACTGGAATTCCTTCCACCATTGGGTGATCTCACCCTGATCGTTTGTGATTTGTTGGAGCTCTTTGTTACAATGCAGCCTTACCTACCTCTTTTACTGCTCTTGTTACCAAACGTGCATAATAATAATCATAATAATAACACAATAAAATAAAATAGATTTTACAAACGTAGTAATGTGCTGTAAGGGCTGAGTATAGGGATGAATTACCATCCACTCACATCGTGACCTGAGCGTTAAAGGCCAGAAAGCTGGGCGAAAAGTTAAAAAACACCTTAGGAAACGGCACTTATACCACACGCCATGGCTGTTTGCTGTGACGTGCATATCACGTGATTGGGCTAGTCCAATCAGACGGCCAAACAGCCGTTGTTCTCGTTCGTCATTGGCTAACTCATGGTGACGTCACGGCAAACAGCCATTGCGCATGGTTTAGTTCGTTTCAAGAGCTGCAAGGAATTGTGAGGAGATTACAGAGAGTGGCAGATAGGTCCAAACTGGGATAACCCTGTTTATAAATTGTTTTAACATTTTTCCGTGTGAAAAGGACCAGCATTTAGTTTCACTGTAAATGCCCACACTCGTAATATCACTTTGACCTAGTATCTCCGCTCCAATCCCCCCCCCTCCCCCGCCATTAGCGTTTCCCCTTCCAGGCCAAAGGTGGGGGAAGGATAAAATTTACGGTTCCAGCTTTGGTGTCAGAAAAACCTAAAATGGAAGCTATAAGCCAAACGAATTCGATAACCGACCCGAGAAAATCAACACTTCAGTTCCTTGGAGTGAATATCAAAAAACCATAAGTTTTTGCACACATTTTCAGAACAACTGAAACCCTACGAAACGAAAATGATTTACTTGCAAATAAAAAACAAGGGGCTACAGCGACTATCTAGTCGCATTGGTCTTCTGTACAGTTCCTCCACTTCCAATGTTGAGGCGCACACCTCTATCATGCACTACAACAGCTATCTCTATTATATAAGCCAAAAACAGTAACCATCATAATTGCCGGTTACAAATGTGCTAGCTTTTAAGCTTATTTTACGTTTTAGGCATAATTGTCAGCGTTTAGGCCTAATTTACAACTTTAATTTCGTAAGTAGCAACTAACGGAGATTTGGATTGTATACAGTAAGCCTATTCATTTTTGCAACACGGTATGCCTCCGCGCACACAGTTACAGTGTTACAACGTAATGCGCAACGTAGCCTAATATAGATTAGTGGTAGTAGATAAGGGACAGGAGAAACGCTGCAGCAGCGACTCGTAGCAACTATTGACGTTGCCATGGTAACGTGATTTAAGATCTAATTTTCATTTTTTAGGCCTAATTTTTTTAACGGCAGATTTAGTTTCGTAAGTAGCAAATAGGCCTAATGGAGAATTTGGGTTCGATCGTAAGCCTATTCATTCATGCAACAATGCGACAAGCCTATTTTAAACGAAGCTAAAATGTTTTTGTTTTTACGGCTGCGTTAACACAAATCTTTAGGATTTCAATTCGACGATCAAATGTTATTATTTAATTTAGTTGCGTCGAAGAAATCTATTAGCTATAAGGAGGCAACGATGTTTTAATTTGCCATGTTATTTAACTAACTTTTGACACTAAATCGAACGTTGTAAACAGTGGTCGTCAATTTCTGGTACCGTTGCGAAGTTGAAAAAAGTGACGGACGGGCGGACAAAGTCGTTGCAATAGTCTTCTCAGCCGGTACGGCTGTACAGAAGACTAAAAACCATTTGGATGATCTCGATTTGAGTGAAACTCTTCAAATGCATCGCATCATTTGTTATGCGCGGTAAACCGACGCTTGCTGATAAATGGAAACGACTAATCCTTCTCCCTTTAAATCAGTTCAACATTCGTATATTTTTATGGAAAGAAGCTAATTAACTACCACAATTGTATTTTGATGCATGGTTTTAGTGAGCGGTGGGTGGTAGTGATGAATGGTTCCAAATTCCGTTTGCCACTCTCTTAGCGATATCACTGGCCGCATGGTGGCGTTCCAGCCGTTATCTACTACCCACAGGTGCGTGTAATTAAAGGATGGTTTTCGCCCACTTCCTATGCCTCCACCCCCCCTTCCCGCATCCCACCTCATTCACTCACTAATCTACGCTTGTGTCTCTATTCCGTATAGCTTCCATATTTTTTTCAGTGAAATCCATCAATTATTTTTGAATTAAACCTCATTTGTTCGGTAGCTGCTAAGTTTTTAATTCATTAGAAGTCACGTATAGAGCAGTGACATTTGCCGCCATATTGGTACCAGTATGGGTTTTGGAGGGCATAACTACAAGGTGCACTACATAAAAATGGAGGGAAAAACAACAGAAGAGCGGATTTCTTAGGCTTAAAATAACGTTGTTTTCTCCAACAACAAAAATCGCGCTTTTTAGGTCTAAGAAATCACTCTTCACAGCATCAGCTTCAGTATGACGCCCTTCTGTTTCTCTCTGAAGTGCCCCTTGCAGCTAACCCATTAAGGCTGCTGCATAGAGTTATATACAAAATACTACATCGTGTCACTGCTCTATAACTTAAATTTAATGTAAGCGTTTTTCAAGTCTCAAGTGCCTTGTTAGCCATCCACCAATCAGAAAGATTGGAATTTAGTGTACCCCATCCATCTACTTTTGAGAGATTGGTTATTGGTACAGTAGTAAAGACTGCTTACAGTATAGAAATTTTCCTCACTAATGTTGTATTTTGCGAAGGCATTGTTGTTTACGTGCCAGAAGCAGATGATGCAGAGAAATGTTTTAAAATGTTTTAGTGTTTATTTTTACCTGAAGACGGGAGATTGTCCTCCCGAAACGTAGTGTGGTTTTAATTGTGCACGATACTGTCTGTCACTCAATCTTGTCTGCTAAAAGTGCTGAAACTTCTCAATCTCAAAGCAGCATTCGTCAGTGCAGAAAAACATGTTTTTCTTTCTTAAAAAGGAAAAAAAAAGGGATTTTTTTTTCAAAAAGAGCAGGGGCAATGCTCCCCCCCCCCAACCGTGGACGCCAATGGTACTACACAACCACAACTTCGCCGTTTGAATCCATTCTTCAGCTTTTAGAATGAATGTGGTCGTGTATGACACTAAACTAATTTTGAGTATTTATTGTGGTCTGAACAGGGCCCCCCCTCCCTTCAACATTAAGTTTTGGGGCATAGGACCAACTACAACAGCTACTCTTCCGCCAACTGAAATCGGGAAGAAAAGTTACACTAAATTGCAGTAATCGTCGGCCACAATTTTGCTTAACGAATTCGTTCATTCATTAATCTGGACCGCTTACGTTTAAAAGCCTGCCTAACTGGGTTACAAGGCTTGCACTGCAGTGCTCCTGCTCCGTGCTGGGTCCGTGGGTCCAGCTGCCCCAGTGCCCCCCCCTCCCCTCTATCCGGTATAGGGGGCCCAGGATCTGAGTGGCGTTCAGAACACCAGCCCGTAATTTCTTAAAATTACCACTCATCTCGAAAGACACCCTTTAAGGCTTCCCTCCTCCGTGACCCCTACACAATAATGAGAGTCGAATCGAGTTATGAAAAAAATAAAAAATAAATAAAATGAAGAAAAATCATGCACCAAGAGTGTGAGACTTCACCGGGCTTACTTGAAACCCAGGGCAAAATGTGTTTATGATGCATTATATTACGGTGATAGTGCTCTCTGATAATGCCATTGCTCGCAGGCTGTGGGATTTGTTTAATTTTTCAGCCGCCATAACTCATGATGGGAAAGCATTAATTAGACACACATCAAGTCTGCATAGCCCTCATTGGCTCCTGGTTTTCTGAAGGCCCGCAGGGGGTGATGGGAAGTCCTCTCTCTCTCTCTCTCCTCGCTGGGCGGCCACGCTACAACAGTCAACTTAGTTGGAACTATCAACGCATTTGGAACGAGGATGAAACTTGGGGAAAATTCAGCTGCTCCGAGCTAAGGAACCTCATTAGCCTTTCCAAAAGCTCTGCCAGAATGGAATATCTCCTGGATTACGACGATTTGGCGTCATTTATTGCCGCGGGCCAACAATTGCAGCGGCCGTACGAATCAGCGTCAAAATTAGCGGAAAGGGCGTCTTCGATGGCCCTCTAAAACTCTCCTCCAGACAAAAGCAGTTTAGCTGACTTAATCTCATTCCTGTTGGAATAAGAGCTGGTGGTTTGAATTTAAAGATGACAACCATTTAATAATGCTTTTAAAATTTAGACTGATGTTTATTTAGTGCTTTTTTGTTTTTGCAACTCGAATCGTTTGTTGACTGGACTACATCAGATCGCTTCGACTTTACCTTTCGGGCAATGCTGCAAGAACCCAGCTAAAATGTCATAGGTCTGTCTTCGCAGGTCGTATTGTACCTGTGTGGAACACTCTGCCTAATGAGGTGGCGATGACCAACTCTATTCGGCTCCCACTTTTTTAAGACGACTTAAGATTTGGCACTCTTCCATCAATTTTGAAGTTTTTGAAAAAAAAACTGTTAACTGTTACCGATCAGTCCAAAGAGCTCATTTTTTTAACTTGTTTTAATTGACACACGGCCTCTGGCTCTGTGTGCCTAGCTTTTACATCATTTTGCATCCATTTGTATTATTTTTACTAATTTTAAGTGACAAGGACTCTCTGGCTCTGTGCGTTAGCCTACGACTACCCACCCCCTAGTGCTAACCTTATTTGTGCATCCTAAATGCCGTCCCCTCCAATTTTTTTAAGGCTGAATATTATTGAATCTTTTGAGTGCCTCTCAGACCTGTGCGCTCCTGCACCTAACATTTTATTTATTTGTTTGTGTATTTATTTATTTATTGAATTCCATCGAAAAATACACAGCTATTGAAAAAGTTGTATATGTAGTGGGGACAAATGCCTGGTTACCTCTAAATAAAATACAGGACATTAAAGATAATTTGAATATGACTGAATATATCTGTAGAAAGTCAGCTATGGCACATGCAAACGACCACGTTGGAAATTACCTTAGTAAACTTTACCAAGGTGATTCCGTTTAACTTTTTAACAGCGCTCACAGGCCGCTACTATAAATTAAATAAAAAGTGTAGGGTCACATTAACTAATTAACTAATGCCAACACAAAAGCAGGTTTAAAATCGGTTAATGAATGCAACCGTTGTGGACAATGGAAAACGAAAAGTAAGGTAAATGGTTCGTCAGTGACGCAACTTACTCCAAAGATTCACTACCCCACACATTTCACTTACACGTTGGAGATGCTCAGCACTGACGTGCTTCGTCCAAAAAGACCAAACGTGCCAACAATTGAAGGCATTATAGCGTTCAAATACGGTTTTTCTTTTCGTTTAATAAATGAACTTATAAAGCTGTCACCGATTTTGACCAAATCCGTTTGTTCGGCCATCTCTGTCCGTACGTAACCGCTATAAAGTGTCAGACGGTGGAAAATAGCGGGCTGGTTGAGGCACGAAATCCCTCGACCCCTTAGCAAGAGCGTCGAACGAAAGCTCTGCTTTTGATCAATGCGATTTACTGCTATTTTACCAGAGAAAAATTAAATCAGCAGGAATGACATTGCTCCATTTTGGTTTGGTCCCCTCCCGTCAAAGTGGAGTCACGTCTTGACTTCCCAATGAGGCCTTCCCACCACTACGGAAGTCACTAAGGGACCGTCTTCAACATTCGCGAACAGCAGCCAGAGCGTTTTCGTGATGTGGCAAGCTAAAAAATAAAACGCGTGGTCCATTTATTGCTAGATTTTTACCTATACGTGCTTCATACGTCGCTCTCAAGGACGTCATGATTGTAAAATAGTATTACGGAAACGAAATTTTTTTTTTTTTCAGATTACATTTTTTTTCAGAACTGAGGGGAAGAAAATGCCCAGAAGAGTGACAGTACACTCAAATTGAGCGAGTTTTGGCGCATTTGCTGACTGACTTGTATGCCAGCTACTTTCTGACAGTAGAATAGCATAGAAGATGCCCCCCAGTAAGATTAGAACTTTTCGAACGCCCAAGCGGCAGATGTCAAGTGGAAGTTACCGCCAATCATTTCAGTTGGTTTTTTTTTTGCCGCTTGAGGGAGGAAACCGGAGAACCCGGAGGAAACCCTCGTGCAACGGGTGGGAAACAATCGGAGAAAAACCCATACAAGCCAGAGATGTGCAGCCGGCGGCTACCTGTCTACCTAAGCTTATTTTCCTCATTCTGAGTTTAGTAACTGTGGTTACGATTTCAGTGTTGTGTATTTTAATAATTTGGGATAGATGTAGCGTATTCACTTAGATCCCTTCCTGTATTCCCTTTGCATGTTATTATTATTATTATTATTATTATTATTAGTTATATGCATGTTTTCCTTTATTTATTTTTTAAACCTTATATGAAATTTGTATTTTTCCTATATCGTTACTTCTTCACAATTATTAATTTACAGACACATACAGACTTTATAGGTCTCGTGTTCTAGCCTGTATTATATATTGCAAATGTAATGTGTGTGAATAAAATTATTATTATTATTATTTTAATTTTTTATTATCTTTATTAAAATTGACAATTGGTTTTGGCCAAGCTTTAAACTGCGATGCATTTTATATATATTATACATATTTTTTTATTTTATTATATTTTATTATATTTAAGAAACATTGACAATGATACCCCGGTTTTCCCCCCCCCCCCCCTATTGTCCTTCACGTTTGGCGATACCATCGGGGACCTTTGTGTCCCTGGTAAGTCTAACCTTGTCGGTAAGGAATTCGTGACCCCAACCCCATACCATATACCCTTCCTCCGCAGCTGAAGCCATCATCTTCGTTTTTAAACTTTTAAACTCTTAACTTTTGCAATTTATAATTTTTAATTTTAACATCGGATGGCAGCTAACGACCGCCAGGTCTTTGCCATTCCGGTTGCATTTGCAACAAACTTATTATATATTATATTATTATTATAGCACAAACCTACAAAAATAATCCACTTGTTAATCGCCTCCCAATTTTTATTCCAACATGCATTAAATAAGACAATATTTTGGGAACTCGTTTTCTAAAGGAAAATACACTCGACTGACTGGAGCATTATAATTAATTCAGATAATGGTGATAGATTTTTTTTTAATGGAATTAAATTATTTAAAAATACAATAATACAATAATGGCTTACAATAAATCGTTGCAAACCACCCAAACCAGTCTAAACGTAAAAATCGCAGATTAACTTAAAACCGTGACAGCAGGGACCATCGAGGTCATAATGCCCAAAAGGAATCAAACGTAACCCAAAGTTGGTGGATAGTCAGTCTTTACTGATAGTCTTTACTGATAGTCTTTACTGATAGTCCTTCACTGATTGACAGATGAAGCAGTTAGGATGGTACACGGGAGTTTATTCCAGACTCGACGATACGTTGGGAAAAGCAGCCTTTTCGGATATGTGATAGGTTTTTAAAAAGAATTTGAGGACAGCATATTCTCGTAATGTATATTCTTATTAGCATATGCATTATTCCTATTATTCGTATGATATGCATCCATAATCACATGAGGAACTGAATGTCCAGTTAATGAGAAATATAAAATGCATAGATAATAAAAAAAAATTTAAAAAAAAGAGGAAATAAATGGAATTTCCCTTACCTCTTGTCCTCTGCTCTTCCATTAATTGCTTCTCCAGGTTTTCGCGCAATTCTCTCTCGCGTAAGATTTCCATTTTCAGCTCGGCTGTAAAAAATACAACAAAAAAAATAATAAATAAATAATTCAATTCTGCAGGTAGTAAAATTATTTTACACTGCTACTATGGTTTCGGTACGGTGCGTGCAAACCTCTAGGTCTATCACAGGGGCAAAAGAAACATTTTTATAGTATTGGAATCTGTGCAGTGGCGTGACCAGGGAAGAGGCAGAAAGGGCATTGCCCTGTTCAAAGGGCAAAAAGTGCCCTTCTTGCCTTTTTTTGCCAAAAAAAAAAATGTGCCCTGTTTTGCTTTTCTGCGCTGATAAGATGCTGGCACTGCAGCCACGAGAAAGGGCCTAGAGGCTTAAAAAGGGCAAAAAGAAGGCCAGGAAGGTCAGGAAAATGGCAGAAAAGGGTAAAAAAAAAAGAGTAACAAGCTAAAAAAAAAATCCCCAAAAATAAAACCTCAGCATGCCCTTTTACTAAAGGTCGTCCCTGCCCTCTCGGAGGTCTGCGCTCGCTACAGAATATCTGAATTTCAAGAAAAATCAAGATACAATTGTTTAAAAGTGTATTATATTCATCAAGCGATCCCTCAGTTATATTTGGTGGACAATACGGATTGAGGCATCCATTGGTTACTTACTGAAGGATTACTTGACACATTACGGTGAATTATTTTTTGGTTTTGCATCAAACTGTTAACGTTGATCGACTTCGCAAAACACAAAATGAAATCATAAGAATGCATTTTAAAGACAACAGAGATCTAAACAGTCAGGTTATTTGTAATGATTTGAACATTTTAAACACAAAACAGCTTTGGAACACAGAAATAAAAATGTCCTCGGTAAATTCTTTTAAATCGAATATGATTAAAGTTTTGACTGGTTGCTTGGCATCGCCTGTTCTTAACTTTTTTTGTTTGTTTTGACAAACCCTCCCCTTGTAGCATCTAGGTACTGCAGCGAAAGCCAGTGTGATTTCTAGGATTCTACAAAGGAAATTTGTCAGATAGTCTTCATAACTGCATCTTATTATTTATCTTTTTTATCGATTTATTTATTTTACTTATGTAGAATTTCGACGTGAGAATAAATAAATAAATGTGTAACGCTAATTAGTAATACGTTTTGATTTGAAAATGACTAGAAAAGATAATTATTAATAAAACCAGAAATATAAAATTGATGTTCTTTTATAGTAGCGTAAAGTTTCTGTAAATTTATATGCCTTCACCGTAATGCGTACACTAAAAAAAATAATAGTTGCACACTACGACAAAAGCATTCGTGTTACACATCTCCAAACCCAAGCTTTCGCAACATACTTGAATTTCTATTAAAAAATATTTTAAGATAAATTCAAAAATGGGGAAAGCTGTAAAACCAAAATGTCATGAAACGTACTAATCCGCAAAAGGAAACTAATAACCGTATGCAAATTTGCGTTATGGCATGGCAGACCCTTCCAACTTGAAGCAGTAACGACGGTAGCTTTGACACCAGTATTGTGTACGTACATATTCCTTTGTGTGTGAAAACGTCTCTTTCTATGCAAGCAACAACGGGCTGGCGCCATTAATTTTTATCCTGGGG
>JAHWFP010078637.1:0-30783 GCA_023313725.1 Lithobius niger
GTGCCGATTGTGCTAGAGATGGTGAAAGGAGTGACAAAAGAACATTCTTGAGAGGCCTCCAGTTTTCCCACTTGTGGTTTATTTGTAGAAAATGTTCGGAAAGGTCACTTCCGCGTGTGAATAAACTAAGTGACCTGGGTGAACGCACATGCGTATCTGTATTGGGAGTCGTAGAGACTTTTTTATTTCGGAAAAATTGGACATTCCGACTGGTGAGCTCATGCGAAAAACCGCCATATTGGGAGCTGAATCAATTCCGTATGTTTTGTTTTGAACTGATCTGACACATCACCCACGAGGGTGAAAGAACCCGCCAAGTTTTGGCCAATCAAAGTAGTGATATCCGAATAAAAAAGGCTGCTACCAAGTTGCTACATTAGTTGCCAAGCTAATCCTACCGAATATTAGATCAAAGGTTAAATAAAAAACCTGACCATTGCTACTGTCGGCAGCAACATGGTCAAGTTTTTGATTTAACGTCTGAGGTAATAGTCGGTAGGATTAGCTTGGTAACTAATGTAGCAACTTGGTGGCAGCCTTTTTTGTTCCGATATCACTACTTTGATTGGCTAAAACTTGGCGGGTTCTTTCACCCTTGTGGGTTTTGTTTCAGACATCACTTTTTTTGGTTGTTTATTTTGTTGTTGTTTTTTTAATTTTTGCCAATGTCTTGTTAGCGGTTAATCGTTTTTTTTTTGTTTTTTTTTTTAGTTGTGTGTATTGCTACAAAGCATTACCTTGTAAATAAATGGGTTGTAAATAATGTAAATTCAACCTAGTTTGCGGTTATTTAAATGGGTTGTGCTGTGGCTAGTTGGTTATAAAGAGGAAGCAAGAAATATCCGTCCATTTGCAAGTAACAATTCAACACTGGGGCAAACACTAATCGGCACCCCTTGGGTCCTGTCCCCGAATTGCAACTACACTATACGATAAAACGATTTTGTGTGCATCAGATTTCTTTCGCACCAGTGCAGCTAAATGGCCGCATGCCACCAAACAAAAGGGGAAAAATGAAGGACTATTAGTGAACAAATACAGCCAAATGATCGGCTCGAGTTCAACTGGACGATTGAATCCCATAATCGACCAATGGACTTATCAGAAAACAGTCCGTAAATCGTCTGAGTATATGAAAAGCTAATTCACCCACGCAACGAGACTGAGTTCTCAATCTAGATATTTCGTTTTATGGTAGAATTTTTACGGATTTACGGCTGAAGAAAATAAACAAAAACTTACGGAGAAAAATTAGGGTATTTTTGTTCGTTTAATGGTGAAACGTATATAATAGTAATTAATTATTTCCTGGAAGTAAGTCTTATTAACACAACGCAACCCATTTTAGGTATTGATTTTGTCTTACTGGCTTGCCACTTCCTTCCAAGGCCCAATGAGATATTTAATGCCAAGGTAAACATATCTAACAACTACACGGAATATACGATCTTCTTTTTCATTCTTTTGGTCATTTATCTTCACCGGCATTACCCGAGCGAGCGAAACAAGCGAGGTTCTACTTGACTGATATTGAATATTGTGTGTCTGTCGGTATATTTGTCTGTTTGGTACAAGATAACGTGCGCAGTTTTGTTCTGATTTGTTGACATTTCCTGAATTTTATGGAATGTAATATTTCGAACCAGAAATTCTTACCTCAACTACTTTTAGAGATATGGCCACTAAAAGTTAATTATGTGGTACTCAGGAGCGCATGCATGGTTTTTTGTCTTGGTGCATGAAGCACTTTTTTATGCCATTGTCTAAAAAAAAAAAAAAATTCATTACGCATGTGCGCTTTCACCAAACAATTTCTGGAGCCAATGACCGTATCAGCCCTTTGCTCCATTCACATGACGGCCTCGAACTTAATAAGGGCCTTTCCCTGTCATGTCACAATTAAAAACTTACACCTAAAGAAAGACTTTTATCAAATGTGCGACATTTGCATGCTGAACCTCGCAACAAAATGTAAACTTTTGAAGTGTTTTTGTTTGGTAGAAAATAAAAGCCATCGCCAGCATCTGAGAAATATATATATATATATATAAAAACACACCACCTGCTCACATTAAATTTTTTAGCACTACTTCTGAGAACCACTTAATGAATTTTTAGACCTCTTCAGATTTTCAGCTGATTTTTAGTAGCAGCATAAGGGAGCCGGATCTGCAAGTCTAGTGGGTCCGAGCTATATGAACAACAAAAAGCATTATGCCATAATATGAAGATCGTTTAGCGTGAGAAATGCAGAAAATAATTGCAAATAGTAAAAAAAAAAAAAAAAAAAAAGCACCTTACTGCGAATTTCAAACGTTATGAAACAAGGCAGTAGCTTTTTTTTTATCAAATCAACAGCAAATCTCGCTCGTGGTAGCAGAGCTATCCAAATGCGACTGCAAAGAACGGTGTTGGATTCCTTCGCTTGATTCAGGTTGTTCGCTTCGGCTTGTTTTCATGTTCACGAAGTGATCTATAAGGTGGAAATAAGTGAATCTGCATTAATGAAAACGAGTTGTACAGAATAGCTAGTGCCCCCCCCCCCCCCCGAGCCACTAGCTGGCGAAATCAATGGCCGGTGACTACTTACAAAATCTCTCCTAATAATGAGGGTGTAAGATGATTGTAAACGGAATGATTGTTGGCAATAAACAAAATTAAAGGATAAAACAATGCTTCAGGTATAGGCAACTTAATATTTTAAACGGCTGTCTCAAGGTTCTGGCATCAAGGGCGTCGTGCCATTGGGGAACGGGAGAGGAGGGCTGGCGCCAGCCCCCCCCTTTTAAAAAGTGTCTATTTGAGTCTTCCAGCTGTCTCAAACTTATTAAAGTTGCTGAAAACGCGTAAGCTTCCGGGGCCATGCCCGGACCCCGTTGGGGGAGCTTCCAGCACTCCCTCAGACCCCCTAGCTGGAAAAGGTCGTGGCCCCCCCCCTCCCTAATTTTGTGGGTGCACGACGCCCCTGTTTTGCCAAAAGATTAAAATTAAAGGAATGGTAAAACTCGGTTAATATCGAACACGCTACTTACTTTCTGCCCAGAATCCAGAAAAAAAACTAAACAAAAGAGATACACGAACCCGTGGAGTTTGGGAACGGGTCAGGGCCGTCCTGGGTGACGCCGGGCCAATCCACATCACTCTGAATGAGGCATTAACCACTTGCTAAAGGTTCCAGCATTGTCGAAGATTAAAATAAAAGAATTAGTGAAACTCGGTTACCCAGAATTGAAAACGCTGTTTTTCATTAACAATGACAAAGCCAAAGGGCTAAAGGTCTGGAGTTTGTTGTACAAAGGCGTATTTCTTTATTTCCGGTGGAAATTTTCATACGCAAGTGCGTGGAGTCTGGGTCAGGGGAGACGCTGATTGAGCGAGCGAAGCGAACGAAAACCAGCGTTTGTTAGTCAGTGTGATAAAATACGCATTGACGTGGTGCACGCCTTCCGCACCAAACACATGAGAAAGCAAATCGTCCCACTGTTGCAAACGGTGCATCAAATATCATCAGTGCATATATAAATAGACATAAATTGCTGGAAATAATATTAAGGAAAATTAGAAATTAGCCAATAGCGAAAATCATACACTAGAAATAACGTAGTTCAGTAAGCCACCTTTATGCACTTACGTTTCGTCGGAGTGGCATGACCCGGATTCGAACCGGCTACCCAGTTAGCGTTTAAGGCGCTATGCAAGTGATCTGGGGGCGAACTGGATAGCCGGTTCGAATCCGGGTTATGCCACTCCGACGAAACGTAAGTGCATAAAGGTGGCTTACTGAACTACGTTATTTCTAGTGTATGATTTTCGCTATTGGCTAGTTTCCAACTTTCCTTAATATCATCCGTGCATAGCACAGGTTTTAACTAGTAATAAATTAAATTATAATAAAATAAATTAAAGTATCGTATAACATCTTTCGCTCGGCCGATTAACTACGATCTTCAGAACTTACTAATATGCATGTGTGTATGTATGTATGTAGGTATGTATGTATAGTTTTTATTCGTTTTCCCATCTGCCAAACGAAGCGCTGGCAGTGAGCAAAACGCGTGACGTGTTAAACAAAGTTCCTTTGAATAAATTAAGACGTTAATGAAGAGCTATACCCTGGGGACAACTTCAACACGCCGCCGTGGCTTTTTAAGAATGGTCATAGTGCATCAAAGAAAGCTTACCTTCATTAAAGGATTTATGAAGAAACTCTACATTTCTTGGAATTACGAATAAAGCAAAGTCTGTAAGCTAATTATAAGACGCGGTTTAAGATGTAATCCCGTTTTGTATGATATTTTGTCAGTCAGGTGAAAATTGCGTATCGTCCGTGGGTTCGTCGAATTCAATACTTCTGCAGTGACGTAAATAAGGAGTGGGGAGGAGAAGGAGGAGGCACTCTCCCCCTAAAAAGCCGATGGGGCGTAAAAAATCCATGGAAAAAGTTATTATTCGCTATTTTCATAAAATCTTTTGTTTGATGAAGCCATTAAGCAAAACAAATGATCGTATAATAAAAATAAAGTAGTCATACGTTTTCTAGAAGGGGACCGAGGATATAAAATTTGCTTCCACCGAGAAAACATGAACTTGTGTTTCGGTTTTCGAGTATGCTACGGGTGATTAATACAGGGCGAACGCATATACTGCAAGTTTATTACCTATAATGAAGATTAAACGTATAGGTGTAGGACTATGGGTGTGTTACATAAGTGCTGTGTCTTATATAACACACACACTGCCACAATGTCATACGTCATTAGTAAATGCACCTTGCTGACGTCATTCGTCAATACACTACGAATTCGTCCGTTATCCCTGATCACTGGAAATAGACTAGTTATCACATATGTTTACAGTGACTGTTACAAATGTATAAAACTGTAAGCTGCCTCAATAAACACGTTACTTGCCCCGTTACTCATTCATATATAGAGCAGTGATATTTGCCGCCATATTGGCACCAGCTTGGCACCAGTATGGGTTTTGGAGGGCATAACTTCAAGGTGCACTACATAAAAATGGAGGGAAAAACAATGGAAGAGCGGATTTCTTAGGCTAAAATAACGTTGTTTTCTCCAACAACAAAAATCGCGCGTTTTAGGTCTAAGAAATCACTCTTAACAGCATCGGCTTCAGTATGACGCCCTTCAGCTTCTCTCTGCAGTGCCCTTTGCAGCTAACCCATTAAGGCTCCAGCATAGAGTTATATACAATAATACTACGTGGTGTCACTGCTGTATAGCACGTGTTAATATTAGGCTTATAGGCCACCTGGCCTAGTATTTCACCAAAGATCTTGGAATAGTAGTAGTAGTATTTCACAATGGCGACTAGGGTGGGAATCTTCATTCATTCTTATACACTTACGCTTCTGCGGTGACTGCTAGTGTTAAAGAACGAATTCCAAACATTTATATCTCACTAACAATTGCATCAATCGGGATGACATTTACAATTCCCCATGGCGTCCAAACGAATATTGCATTTGAAGGGGTTAAATTAAATCGGCACCCTTGCAGGGGAGGGGGGGGGAGGGGTAAAGTATTGACTTTTCCGTCCCCAAATTCGTTGTTACGTATTGTTGAACGCATTGTCACAACCTAACCAAGGCCCAGAACAAATAACACAAATGCTTTAGCACGAGATGTCAGTGGCTGGGATCAAGGACTTTTGATTATATAGAGCTTTGGTAGAGTCGGTCCCCTGATTACTCAGCAGCACCGCGAGAAACAGTGCGAGATTTTTGCGAGATGCATCGGCAAGGCAGCAGCGTGTCTGGCGTCACTGCCGTGGTTCGCGCTATTTCTTACTGAGATTCTTGCATCTCTTTGGCTGTTGATTTTGCCGGACCAGTTAGATGAATCGACACAAAACTGGACTAACTAATGAATAAATACTTAGTACCAAACGTAAGTCTGATCGCTCCAAACGTTTAAATTGTTTTAGAGGGCATTATGCTACCTAAATCCAATCGACAATGCGACTGAAAATAAATCTGTTTAAACCAATTATAGTGAGAGTCGATTTGTCTTCTCTTGCGAATACAGCAATCGACATCGCTCCTAATTGTCTAACACCAGTGAATAATTACCCCTCCTTAAAGAATACAATCCAAAAACCCAAGTGATTTCTTGGCCGCGGTTCCACGACGCGTATGTAGGAACGTACACATCAGTGGGGCCGCGTGCTTACGTCAGTGATCTTTAGAATGATTTCAGCAAGTTGCCCGTCATTGGGCGGTTGGTGGTGACATCAGCCACTGACGAAGGCTACATAGTTCCCAGTAATTTGTCGTGGATGGATGACGTAAGTCGGCTGAAGAAAAAATAATCAACCTCGTACGTTTGCTGCAAACAAAAATCTTTGATTATGTGTAGTGGAAGATTTCCTCGACGGATTCGACCCATTTTCGAACTTAGACGTAGAAATGAGCGATAGAATGTGTGTGAAAAATTTGACAGAATTCCGATAATTCGTTCAAACGCTATAGAGCGAACACCCAGACAGACAGACGGACAGACAGACAGACAGACAAACCGTTCGCATGAATCGACTCTAATAAGCAACGTTTGTTTCATCGTTTCACAACGGACGAACAGCACCGTCGCAAGCGAGAATCGTAAAAGTACACCATTGTTGTGGTTGGAAAGCAATGACGTCACCAACTGTGGCATCCTGGGTAATCTCGCTCGCATATACTTATCGGAAATAGCTCCGTTATGCCGCTGACGCGCTGCATTGAGTGGTCCGACCCAACAGTCGAAGATGCCTGGTTGGGGTAAGATTAATTAAACAAAAAACAGATTCGCACTTTAGAAAGAAGCATTAGAGCTCGTATCCCCATGGAATGCAAAGCTTTGAAGGTTCACAAATAAAAGACGGATTAGAGTTCGCTCGAACGAAACGAACTGTAATATTTTAACTCCAATTCCAGGGAACAATGATTGGTTTTGCTCACTGGTTATGTCAGACAGTGAATGCAATTTGTGTTTGAAATGTGTGTTTAATTTGTGATTATACAGACTTTTTTTGTCTGTGTTTGTTGTTTTATATTTTAAGTCTGTTTCGTGTGAGTGGATATAAATATTCTAACTTTGTGTGTGCATTTATAATTTGTGAACATGCTGACTCCTTGTTACGAGAGTTTTTTTTTTTGTCTGTGTTTCTGGGTTTCTGCTTTAGTTCTGTTTCGTGTAAGTGATTATGTATTTATGTTATGCATGTATGTTTTTTTTTTCTATTCTGTAGGTGTTTCTTTTGTTTGTATATGTAATTGTGTGAGCATGGAGGCTGGTATGTCAAAATCCTTGTTCCCTGGAATTGAAGTTCAAATTTTAGTTCGTTTCACTCGAGTAAATAATCCGTGTTTTTCCGTGTAAATAATCTCAACCATTTTTTCTGTACCACTAACAGTTCATGCATAATGGGCCAAAATGCCCAAAATTGAGTTAAGAATGGGCCCCATTTTGTTCGCCATCTTTAATGCCCAAGGTTATCAGCTTGGCACCCTACAGAATCTTAAGGTGTACTTACTTTTAAGTAAGTTCCAGCAATAAAATGCTTTACACCCCTCCGTGCAAGTTTCACTCAAATTTCCACCGGACTATTACATAGCCGACGGGGATGGCGCACGTCATCAGTAAGCGATGCAGAAGGAGATAATAACGAAACAAAGCTAAAACCAGTTAAAACAATGTGATACGAAGCTTAGGCCTACTTAAAAAGCTAAAACGTGAAAAAGACAAGCGTAGAGCAATAGCCTACCTTACACCAAAAAGGGAAAAAAAAAACCAAACTAAGCCGAGGGAAGCATTAACAAATACGGTAAAGTTATTAAAATTATCATAAATTTAAATTTAAAGCAAATTTGTACACTCTCCGCCCAAAAGCCTGTTTCCTAGTATATTGCTAAGGAAAGCAGTAAAAATTTAAATCGTTCCTTTAGAGTACGCTTGTGCCAAAATAAGATAATAGAAGTATGATATTATTGTGTGCGCGGCGTATCTTGAGTCCTGCAAGTATTTTACGAGCGGCTACGTCTTCCTGGAGGAGGCGGCTTTAATCGACGGCCGCCATCGTTTGTAACCATCTTGGATATCAGCAAGGCACTCTGCTACTAAAAACATACAATCGATTATGTGTGTTCCTTCTGCAGCGGACTCAAGATAGGCCGCGGACACTATAATAGTTATTGCGTAGTTTTAATAATTTCATTTATATGTAAAGTGAAAATAAGTGCCTCCAGTCGGAAAAGTACTCCTTTCAAGTCCTTAAGTGCCGCGATAAATACGTGTGTACGCATTTGGCGAAGAGAAACTCTTAGAAACTCTAAATGCTCTTCAATAAGGACTTATAAACGCTCTTTAAATGCTCTCCAGTCACAAACCGTCACAGACACACTATACTTGTAAAAAAAATTGAAAAACGTAAACAAAATTGGTGTTAAAGTATCATTTTTCAGGTTGTTTTCACCCGGTAACGGAAATACAAAGCCGAACCAGGGTGGTTAATATTCTCTGCGGGCCGCCCCCCCCCCTTTCTCATCCACCCCAACTTGAAAGAAACACTCGGACACAAAAAAATCGGAATGCTAGAAAGATTTATTTTACAATTTTGGATAACATTCCATTACTTCCCCTTTGATTTTTTTTTTAAATTGTTAAAGGGACACCCGGCCTGTCTTATAACAGCCACGCGCAGATCGTCGCCATCCACGCATTTACCAGAGCTAAGGTCGGCTGGGGTGGCAGCTGCGTTCCTCGCAGCAAGGAACGTGGCGTATGTATCGGTTGGCTTTGGGAATAGTACACGAAACAGCATGAAGTTTAAGATTGTGTCGTCACAAACCGGAATGATTCTCGTATTTTAACTTCACAATTTATAATTTTCTAGGCTAATGTCTTATAATTTTGCTTCGGCGATCTATTGGAATAATTAATTTTAATTTTTACCCAATTAGTCTTTTAGATTTTTGATCTCATGGTAATTATTAGAAAATTAGTACATGCACACACAGAGATGAAACGTCATGATTATTGTAAGCGCGCAAAGCATCTTATACTGCGGGACGCAGTAAATAAAGTTAATTATTCAACAGAAAATCTCCTAGATGCCACATTTTAAAACGGATTTTTACCAAGGGATTGACTAACGGTAAGGAAATAGACATTTGGGGGCCGTACTTGATGTGGAGGATCGAGAAAAATGGCGCTGGGAGGTATATCCCTTTAAAGCAGTCCCTTTGCAGAACGGTCATCAAATCGTTAAAAATCGAACGACAATAAAAGCCGAACAATATATTCATTATTACAAGACTTTAGAGAAAATCATAGCTCATTCTACAGCCCCATCACGCAGGGTAACTCCGCCATTTTACACTCAATCACACGGTACGGTTTAACACCGTTAAACAAGTCATCTGATAATTCCTGGTGTTTACTGGTTTGTTTGGCTGCTTTCAAGGCAGTCATCGGAGGAGTCGAAAAGGTCGATGGATGGAGAACGTCGGCAGGGGGCGCACCAACAATGAAATATTCATTCTCTTTACCCCCGAGTGGCGGAGAGAGACGAATGCGCCGCGACTGTAGCGATGGTTGTGTGTGAATGTTACTGGGACGGGAGGGGTGGGGGGATTTGGGGAGCAGGGAATCCGTTGCCAAGGGGATAGCAAGCCAGACTCTGTCCATCAGGAACGCTCGAGGGAGGAGCGTCGTCGAAGCCCCGCCCCCGCCCACGCCTGCCCCCCTTCGTTATCGGAAAACTAAAAAAAATAAAAAAATAAAAGAGAAAAACGGAACAATGGGTTTTTAAAGATGGTAGGCGATGCGAGGATTTGAAATATGATGAAAATAAAATAGAATATTTCAAGTGTTTACAAAGAACGAGTAAAGCCAAGAGTGGATCAGGAAGAGGAGTTAATATCTCCATGAATTTTTCCCTACTCGCTAAGTACTTGGCTAGTAGTTAGTTGAATATCTACTAGATGGCGGCACGTGGTATGTAGACCTATGATAGCGCGTAACTAGGCCTAATTTTTGATAGTTTAATTTGTAAACTCATTACGTAGTTTGTGGCGCCCAAGATATACAAAGAAAGACACCTCCTGCAGACATGCTACACAAATGGCCACAAGTCCATCAAATCACAACGATTTTAATTTTCGGCAAATGTATTGGATGCCTCGGTCACAACTAAAAATGACTTATTTACAAGTAAAAACGATGAAATGTACTGGGTCTGCCTACAGTATATCTGCAGATGGTGGATCTGCAGTAGGCAGGCCCAGTATATTTAACCGTTTTTGTTTGTAAATAAGTCTTTGTTTGTGACCAAGCATCAATACATTTGCCGAAAATTAAAATCGTTTTGCTTTGATGTAGAGCTACTTGTGGCCGTTTGTGTACTCTGTCAGGGAAGGTCTTTCTTCGTTGAATTTGTGTTAGCGAATACTCAGTAAGCAACGTGCTTAAAGAGGGATTGCCACCAAATGACAGACTAACTAACCATTTACCGATATCCAGTTCTGTCTAGCCCTCACTTTCAACAAGCGAAGGGAAGGGACACACAAATAAACATATTTTTATGAAACAATCAAGCCACGTGCCTCCTTAATTATTGAGTGTAAACTTGGTGCATCCATATGCACCAAGGAGCAAGTGGTAAAGTTAAGCCTAACGACATCACGGGCGCTTTTTTCCAGCTACTGGCCGTTTTGAAACGCAGATTTTGAACCGCTAGATGGGCGCATCTGGTGACAGTGATATCATGAACCTTGACCGCTTGTTATCGGGTGGACGTGGACGCACCAACTTTGCACTCAATAATTAAGGAGACACGCTGCTTTTTTTGTTGTGTAAAAATTAATTTCTTTGCGCTTTCCTTCGTTTGTTGAAATCAAGTGCTCCATAGAACTAGATAGTGGTAGACTGCGTTACATGCCGCAACATGTCATTCGCTGAATAAGCACCTTGAAAAACGACAAAGTCAAACCTGCTAAGTAATTTTCCCCCAAAACACGGATTGATTAGAAAATCACAAATAAAACCCCTGGCGCCCTCTTACGTGCGATAGGGTAAACTGGTAATTCGTTCCTAGCACGTTATAGGTCCTTGAAGCCCCAAATTCTATCAAATCTTTCCAATTCTTGATAAAGCCATGGATTATCAAGTTCACCAGACCTCGCATCTTACCTCTTCCAAGAGTACGTGGGGCCTGGTGGTAGTTACGGCTACTAATACCTTTTCTAATGCTTTACGTGCGAATCAACATGGAGGCAAAGCGATATGAGAGGTACCAGTAGCCGCCGACACCGCCAGGTCCTCGCTTAGGCTTGGAAGAAGTAAGATGAGATATCTAGTTTACTTTATGAAGCTATGGTAAAGCGTATAATGTCTATCAGTCTTATGAAAGCTAAAGCTACGAATTGTACTATAAGGTGGTTTTTTTTTTACCAGCGTTTGGTTGGACTACGTATGCTTTATTAATTTCCTCCTGGTTTTATTTATTTATTTATTTCATGGCGCTTTACGTCATCTGAAGTAAACTAATGCTCATATATATATATATATATATAAATTGGCTCAATTTTAACCTTGACTTTTTAGAGGGACAAAGAAGTCTAGTGAAGGAGGAGGGGCAAATGCGGGGAATCGAACCAGGAAACCTCGGATCATGGTAGAGGTGAGGGGGGGGGGGACATTTTGTCCAGGATAGCTACCCCCCCCCTCCCCAACCCATAGCGGTTGAAGTATGGGTAGTTTCTCACCTAATCTGGCCGGTACTGAGTGGCTGAGACTTTGCCAAAGTCCCCATTACAGAAAACCGAACGGATCAGTTTTGTCATGGAACTACAGGTTGAGCTCACGTATCGCGTACCCGTGATGACTGGGTAACAAAGTTGTTAAAGGATTTACAGGAAGAATGAAATAATCAGTTTTTTTTGTTTTGTTTTTTTGGAGCGTGCCTATTAAGTTTAATTTTAGAGAATTCTTAATAATTAGTACAACTGAATACCAACAACAACAACAAGTGAGTACCTATCTTTGTCGGTTGAACAAAGTCGTTTAGCTTATTGAGATCTGTATTCTGTAATGTTCGAGTTTGATTTGCTAAAAAACAAAGGAAATAATGGAATTAACGTCATTTTAACTGCTAAGGTTATTTCAGAATGATAATGGACAACTTCGCTAGGAAATTCGTAAGATCTTTTACGCTGCATGCCATAATTGACATGAGCAAAGGCTCAAGCCTTCTCCGAAGGTGCAGAGGTAGGCGGAGACGGGGGTTCTGGCGCTCGTGACAGTAATACTAATCACCACCAGGGGAGGGGGGGGGGAGAGGTTCAGGTGGACTGGAGACAGCACGACCGCCTCCTGTCTGAGTGGCCCAGATCCATCCTGGCCATAGCCACCCATTCCACCGGTATTTTCGGGATGAGAAGGGCCCCGTGGTGCCTCGTGCTCATGTCGGATGTGACTTGTAAAAGATCCTTGATTTTCCACTTGAATTTCTGCAGTTAAATTGTCCCTCTCGTCGTGTACTCATCTTCATTTTCATTTGGAGGTGACGATGGGCTAATCAAGCGCCTAGCTGATGGAGGTCGGCGTGCACCTTGATTCTCAAGGCATGGCCGAAAGCATCAAATCAAATCAAACGAGCTGCTTTTATAACGTTCTCAGAAATAGTTAGAAATTTTATTTTTTGATTGTCCGATAACACATTCATCCACTTCCTCCTTCATATGAAGTCTCTTTCTGTGTATTTTTAGGACTGATATGATTCTTTAATTCTGCTTCGCTTCAATAAGGTTAGGCAAATATGGTTTTAAACAAAAGCGAAGCACTGAAATAGATGCATTCAAACACATTAACGAATTAATTTCTACTTCCCTTAACAACGGCAAGTACACTAAAGCAGTGCTGCTTGACTTACAGAAGGCTTTTGATACCATTGATCATCAAAAACATTTAAATAAATGTCGAAATTATGGGCTTAGAGGTAAATGTTTTAACATCCTCAAGAGTTACCTGAATAACAGAAAGGCAAGTACCAATATTGGTAACACTACCAGTGATCCAAGTGATGTTTGCCTCGGAGTGCCTCAAGGCTCCGTCCTACGACCCCTTTTATTCAGAATTTACATAAACGATATCACGAACTGCATAAAAACATGCGAAATAATACTTTTTTGCTGTCCATCCAGATAAACTAATTATGGAATCTAATCTAAAAAAAGATTTTGATAATTTAAACTATTGGTTTTTGACTAACGAGTTATTCATAAGTGAAGACAAAACCTGTTCAATTGATATAAGTTCTACACACCGAAAATATTCAAGCAACGATTTATATATTCACACAGAAAACTGTGTAAATTATTCAAACTGTACTTTAACCTGTACCAAGGTGAAGCAAGTTACTGAAAGTAAGTATCTTGGACTTGGGATGGATAATTTTTGGAAACATGTTCATCATATTAATCTTCTGATCACTAAACTTAGAAAAATGATTACTTTCTTGTATCAAAAATTAAATCGATATTGAATAATAAGAACAAACGAATCGCGTTTGATGCGTTGGTAACCAGTCATCTTAGATATTGTATTGAAGTGTATGATTTTGCTTCTTCAACCCTTATTGATAGGCTACAAAAAGTACAAAATATAATTTTAAAGGTCCTTTTCAGAAAACATAACCACTACAAATATACTAAGGAATTATTTAAGGAACACAGAATTTTAAATGTAACTAAATTGAGAAACTTTATTGTTATATATAGAAATTACTTTTGCAACGATTTCAAAATTAAAGATGAATTTCAAATGGGTTTCCTTCGCGATAAAACATTAAGATTCAAGATTCCACTAATTAAAAATAATTATGGCTCAAAAATTAAAGATTATTACATCCCAACAATTTTCAATTTAATTCCATCTAACTTAGTAGATTTAACTCAGTACACTTCTTTCAAACATAAAATAAAAGAATGGCTAATTAACAACTAAGTTTTAGTTTTATTCTTTATTTATTTATTTATTTATTTTTTTGTGTGTGTCTGTGATTATTTTTTTTTACCATACTGTCTGATTTAATTTTGTTGTATAGATTTTTCTTTATCTAGATTATGAAATTATGACTAAATGTGTAGCCAAGGACTTTTATAGACCTTCGGCAACACCCTTTGAATAAAGTTTATTATTATATTATAAATATAAAATATACGCTTTTAGACTGCCGCAACTAGTTTTTTCCAAAGAGGGGTGCAAAGCCAAAATTCTGCCCCCCCCCCCCCCTCCCTTCTCCAAAAGTACAATTTTGGGAGCAAAGTGGTTCCAATCCCGATCAAACTACAGTGAATTTTATCCAAGTAGGGCCCCTGACTCGAGAATTTTGGGACCCCTGCCTCTCGGGCTCGTGTGGCTAGGTACGTCCCGTTTCGCCAAATCCCGTTTCACCAAAAGAATGCAGATTAACAGCTTTTTCCTCAGGGAACAATCTGATCCGTTTCGCCAAATACCGTTCACGAAATTTTAGCCACACGAAACATTTAAAACATTTAAACACGAACATTTATAACATGATAATGGTCAAACATTTATAGACAAACACCCGTTTTGCAGAATAATTTTTTTCTAATTATGTGCCTCGTCACGCTGCTGCGCTCAATTCGGCTAAACATATAACATCAGAAACTGCAACTAATCACAAATTACTTCCAGTTACTTTCAAATTAGTGCCTCTTTAACTTCTGCAACGTTAAATTTTTGAAGAATATTTGTTTCTGCGAAACGGGATTCTGCAAAACGGGAATGCCCGTTTGGAAAGGTAACTAACCATCACGTGTATAACTAACTATTCTTAAACGGGAACCTTGTCGTTGACGTAGTGATGACCAAGCATTCTAAACAATATTTAAAGTACACGTTTTTCCGCCTTTGCTAGTTTTAAAACACTAATAAATCAATTGGTTGGACTTAATCTATTCCATTGCTTGTCTCTGTTAAATGTTTGCCGTTTAAAGCCTCATTACATAGAAATAAGGTATTAAATTTCGTGTACGTAAAATTTTGTCAAATTCGTTTTGGCGAAACGGTAGTTCATCGGGTGGCTTGCATCTTTGCACCACCCCTAATTGCGGCACTGCCCTTACAGTAAAGTACCCATAGAACCTTATTTAAAATTTAAAAAAAAGCATTTGTAATGTTAATAATTGATACCGGTGCATAATGCTGGTGCGTTGCTTGCGTTCATAGCATGCATGCGATGTTTGCGATGTTTACTAGTGAGCTCTAATCAGACAGTAGAAAATTTCGTGCGAAGCGATGCGTTGCTACGTGCCTACAAGATCAAAATTGCTACAATCGTATGGTTGGAGTTGCTTTTATGGACCGATATCGATGTCTTTGGTGCACCATCCTGCGACGCCATGCAGCCTCGAGCAGCAAGTCTGGGTTGGGCTTTAGGCTTAAAAATTGTGTGCTATCCCGTTGGGCTTTTAAACGCTGCTTTGTTATGTACGAACAACAATTTCAATAATACCTAACAATCAAGTTCAGGATTTTGGGGGAGGGGGAAGGACTAGCTCAAAAAAAAAACTCCAATCTCCGTCAGAATACATGGAGAAGACGCTCTAAAACACAGAAAATGCTCTTTTAAATTTTTAAACGTTAATAAAATTGTCCAAAAATCGAACGAAATGAAATGCGTCAATGTAATTACTTGGAGAAAAAAAAATAGTGAGTGTGATCATGATAGTACCCTTCTCATTGCAAGGGCGGATCCAGAACAAAGTCTTGAAGGAAGGGGCCCGCATGGTGATT
Source organism: Lithobius niger (assembly GCA_023313725.1). Classification (NCBI taxonomy): domain Eukaryota; kingdom Metazoa; phylum Arthropoda; class Chilopoda; order Lithobiomorpha; family Lithobiidae; genus Lithobius; species Lithobius niger. The sequence goes on from JAHWFP010078637.1 coordinate 15,819, forward strand.
TCTTCGCCGTTTCATGCATTTTTGTCTTAATCTGCGTTATTTCAACAACTTTTCGACAGTTTTTCGATTTTATTTGCCTTGGACGGGGCCGCAGCCCCGTGGGCCCCTCCCTTGGATCCGACCTTATCTCAGTGGATAGGAAGTAACACAGCACACATGCTGACTAGCTTGGACTTTGCTGACCAGCACGTCAAAAATTAACAAATTTAGGTAGTCGTATTTTCTGGCCTTCCTTAAAAGGCTGATGGCCATTATTAGGGCGCGTTTACGCAGCAACTCGCCTTTGCATTCTCGCAGCTAGAACTCAATCGCGATGGCAAAGGTGACATTGCCATGGTAACAACGCTAAATGGATTAGCTAAATCCGACATCGTTTCAGTAAATACTTGCAGTCTTATAATCCGTGCCAATAATATAAAGAATTCCTCATGACGAAACAATTTTCCCAAACGCTTCTGAACTCGCGTTATTTGCTGTTTTCGTTGCGAGGCGGCAGACATAAACCGCCGCCATGTTGGAATTTGAGGTGATTTCTAGCTTCTAGCTGCGAGAATGCAAAAGCGAGTGTTTGCGTAAACGTGCCCTTACACTTATTTATCAAATTGATCCCAACAGCACTTGAGAAAATTCATTACGAATACTGCAATTCTCAATTGAAAAAAAAAAATTCGGAATGGTGGTCTTTATATCTTAATTTTTTATGCCTAGCTTTTAATCGACCCTTTCTTAGGATGACACAACCAACGCCCTAGGGATTCATTCACACGAATAATACACTCAAAACCAAACAACGCTTCATAGTACGTTTTCAGTCGGAATTCCCGTCACGCATCTGCCGTCTCAGAAGCACTGAGCTCTTCATTTTAACATTAATAATTTGCCTTATTGAATTAGTTATTTAGTCTTCTGTGCATTAGGGCGTAAATAACTTATTACTAGCGGCAATGTGGTATGTTTTCGGATTAAAACACTGTTCCTGCTGTAATTTCAATGCCATCCTCGTGACCGTGTTGTGCTTGGAAGCATCGTATTCGCTAAAAACTAACGCCAGCGTGTCCTTGCCCCTTGCCCATTGCACTTAATCGACAGAATGCTCGGCGGGGAACAGAACCTCCGTCTTTCAGATACGAAAAATTTAACAGTCTACTCCTTAGTAGTTCTTAGTAGTACGTATTGTGTGCGCGGCGTATCTTGAGTCCTGCATGTAATTTTTGATCGGCTAGGCCTACGTCTTCCTGGAGGAGGCGGCTCTAATGGACGGCCGCCATTGTTTTTGCAACTATTTGGGATATCAACAAGGCACTCTGCTACCAAAAACATACAATCGATTATATGTGTTCATTCTGGGGCGAACTCAAGATGGGCCACAGACACTATAACTTTGTTTTAAAAAGATTTAAGCGTTTGCAGTTGGTCTTCACCCCTCACGGACTGCTTGGAGAAACACAAGTTGCATAATGTTGCTTTAACAAAGAATTTATAGAGTTGGGGAGTAACACGTTTCAATAGGGATTTTTTAGAAGTGCAAATTCTCCTCCCAAACCCTATAAATTCTTACTTTAACTAATATCTGCCAAATTTGATAATCAAGGTTTTTTTTAATAAACACGTGGCGAAATTGTACATACTTTAACAAGATAGCGTGGAGATCATATAAATTCCATCAGCTTCAAGACAGAATTCCTACCCTTCTACAAACAATTAAAGACTCTTTTTGGGCCCCAGGTCCCGAACCACCGCCATAGCGCGCTGCTGCTGATTTCCAGTGGGGCCAAATATTTTTTTTTCCCCAAGTCCAACTCTTGCGAATGGGCTATTTAGGTTTTCTCTTAAATGTGTATGCTACATGGGGACTGTTGTCGGCAAGTAATTTAATTTTTCACTCAAGGCAGGTCCCTGGTCGTAGAATGAGTAGGGGGAAGGGCGTGGGGTGCAAAGGCCATTCTGACGACCGACCAACGCCAGTCTACGGAAAGCAGCGGCTCAATTAACGTAGGTCCTCCAGATGTACCGCTGTCCTGCGGCTGCGCATTTTCATTTTTAATATTTCTTTTTTTTATTTTCATACTCCCGCCCGCCGGGCGCCCCCACCCCAACTTTTTATTTTCGCATTTTTAGCAATTTCATATCTTGAGCCTGTCATAACGCGCGGCGGCTTTGTGTCTCATTACGCATCAAAGGACGACCAACGCAAATTTAATGATTCTTCTGCCACAGCCTATTTGTTCGCATAAACGTAAGCGGCATGCAGCGACGATAGCCTAACCCCCCCCCCCCCACCCCCCACCCCTTCAGCCACTAGAGAAAGAGAAATTGTGTAAAAGCAAGAGACGAACGACCTAACCCCTCCCCCCATTCGTATCCCAAACCACCACCCCGCTCCCTCCCCACCAGCATCTTCAGTTTTTTTTTCCAACGGCTCACAATTTACATATATTTCTCGAAATTATGATTAGCGTGCTGCGAATGCCATCCATGTCACAACTGGTGTAGATTAATTGAATCAAACGAGAGGTAGGCACATTTTGTTCATGGAGCATGCGCGCCTGCAAGGATGGAGAACGGATTAGCTTAGCATTTTTTTTTTCATTTTCATTTTTCTTTCTTACTTTCAAAGCCAAAGCCAAAGCCAAAAAAAAAAAGAATAATATTCCATCCAAAACCCTCGTCTGTTGCACGCAGTTTCGCCTTTTGTGTTTTGGCGCCTGGTTCGTAATGCAAGCCATGGATGGGTGCCTGGATGGCTCCGGGTAGCCTTAAATGAATTTAGGCTCCAAGAGAAGATGTTCCTTCTTTCCCCGCCCCCACCCCCCGGCACTCCCCCTCGAATCCTCCACCCATTCGTTTTTCGCTTCAGTTACTTGGTTTCTTCGAGTCCCGTCCAGGGACTTGGGTCTGTTTTCATCAGAGCAATTTGCGCGGTCGAGACTCCGGAAAATACGGCTTCGGCTTCAGAGGCGCGCTTTTCTCGTGGCTTTTTCTCTATAACTGTACGCTGTTAAGACACAGGTGCATGATAGACCTTCCCCGACATCAGGCCTGCCTGCAAAGAACCCAACACGGACTGGTAGTCCTTAATTCCAACACAGATGGTAACGAGACTTTGCTGAGGACCTTTATTTGTGTTGTAGGCGTTTTAAAAATTTTAACACGAACGACCTTAAAACACATTCGTGCCTCCTACGCCTTCACAGATACAAACAAATACGGATGGTAACCTTTTTAAGCTACTGTACTTTGATGAATGAAATGTTATTATTTCTTCAGTCAAATGGGTTTTTTTTCCCGTTTTATTGACTACAAGACCTTTGACCAGAGAATTTGTAATATGTCTCAATTTGAATGAACACTATTTTTCACAGGTACACGGACTACCCATTTCATTGCCTGAACGTCCCCACAGCCTGAACACTATTTTTTTTTATTAAACCATTGAATTTTTTTTTAACCCACTAGGTTTATTTAGGAATGATGGTTTATTTAGGAAATCGAGGTTTATTTAGGAAAAAATATTTAAGAATTATGGTTGCCGCATACGTATTAAGCCCTGATCAGACAGAAGAAATTCTGAAGCAATACGATGCGTTACAGAGTACCTACAACGTCAAAATGGCTCTAGCAGAAAACGGCTGCTGTAGTGTTCGTCGAGGGACATTTATGTCTGTGTGTGTGTGTGGGGGGGGGGAGATTACGGCTTAATGAAGCATCGACAGCTAGGTCATTAGCGCCAACCTCAGTCACAGTGCAGTGGCCCAGGTTCTCACTGTACCTCCCATTACCGAGATGTTAACCAAACCCCAGGTCTAGATCTTATCGTATATCTGTACCTCCCGCAAAAATAGAAAAACATCGGACAGGAGGGCAGAATCGTCAAGATGGTGACAATCAACAATTACGTTACGGACCGTGAGCACACCATAGACATAAATATCCATGGACACTGTAAACGCAATATTTGTTCACAGTGTATATATTTTGAGTCGGACAGCCATGTGAAAAGGTAGCACTGAAAAGTCGGGTAAAATTTGGCATTTTGTTTCTTTTTAGCGACCATTCCCAAGTGTGCTGGTTGCGAGCAGCCAATCCTGGACCGCTTCATACTGAAGGTGTTGGACAGGTCGTGGCACGCGCGGTGCCTCAAGTGCACGGAGTGTGGTGCCCAGCTCAACGACAAGTGCTTCGCTAGGAACGGACAAGTCTTCTGCAAAGAGGACTTCTTCAAGTGAGTAAGAATGAGTTATACCAAGAATTTATAGGCTTAGGGAGGAGAATTTGTAACTGAGACCCGTACTGAAACGTCTTAGATACGTTCACATTAGTTCAGTCTTAGTGTATAGAGGGCGCCACGTGTTTTATGTGGGAATTTCTACTCAGTTTATAGCCTAAAATTAAACTAAACTAAACGAAACTAGCTTATATTTAATTATTATTTAGCCTAGTTTAGTTGTAATTTAGTTTACTTTAGATTTGGGCTGAAAAATGGGCAAAAATTACCAGATAGAACACGTGGCGCCCTCTGAAAACTCGGACTGAACTAATGGGGACGAATTTAACGTGTTTCAATAGGGACTTTTTAGAGTTACAAATTTTCCTCCCAAACCCTATAAATTCTTGGTTATACGGATATGGTAGATGAAAACAGAGGTGACCCTTTGGAGTTTTGATTGCTGGTGGGTTTGTGTTTTGTCGGTGGTGGAAACATGATGGTCTATGTCGACTATGCATTTATTATTGGAGGGGAAATAGGATGATATATACTTGTTTATTAAAATAATACGTCTTTTTAAATTTCTTAAATACAGCATTTTGTACAATCTATGTATTGCAACTAAGAGCGTAGTAAAATTTGTTTGTTTGTTTATCAGCAGTGGGAATCTCGATTATCCTTATTCTATTTGAAGTTCGTAGTGGGAATCGCGATAATCCTTATTGTATTGACGTTCACAGTGAAAATTGCGAAAATCCTTATTCAATTGAAGTCCGCAGTGGGGGAACCTCAGTAATCCTTTTTCTATCGAAGTTCGTAGTGGGAATCACGATAATCCTTTGTCTCTTGAAGTTCGCAGTGGGAATCGCGATAATCCTTATTCAATTGAAGTCCGTAGTGGGAATCCCGATAATCCTTATTCAATTGAAGTCCGTAGTGGGAATCGCGATAATCCTTATTCAATTGAAGTCCGCAGTGGAAACCTCGGTAATCCTTATATGCTATCGAAGTTCGCAGTGGGAATCGCGATAATCCTTATTCAATTGAAGTCCATAGTGGGAACCTCGGTAATCCTTTTTCTATCGAGTTCGCAGTGGGAATCGCGATAATCCTTATTCAATTGAAGTCCGCAGTGGGAACCTCGGTAATCCTTATTCTATCGAGTTTGCAGTGGGAATCGCGATAATTATTATTCAATTGAGTCCGTAGTGGGAACCTCGACAATCCTTATATTCTACCGAAGTTCGCAATGGGAATCACGATATTGTTTATTCTATTTAAGTCCATAGCGGGAATCTCGGAGGCTTGGGCGACTGGTAACGGTGATGTTTAATTTGTAAGGACCGTCAACAAGAATCGGAAGTCACAATGGGAAATCACAACAATGCTCTATAAACCAGCCATATACGGGCGTGTCTTAGTAAAAAGAAAGAATTTAAAATTTACCAAGTTTAGCACCATTTCTTGCCTGTAGAGATGCCGTTATTAGCAAAGTCTGTTAACCTGACTGCAGCTTAAATAACTCGTGCATTTTTCAGATATTATATTTTTGCCCATTTTGATCGAATGTTTGTTCTTATTAGAGAAGAAAATTAAAAATATAGGCATACCAAACTAAATCAATTTTAAACGTGCTTATGCTAACGTCATCTAGTGACAAGAATTGGTACTAAAATTGGTAAATAGCAAATTCTTTATTTTTATTGCACATAAATTCTTTTTATAGCAACGGATTTCAATTATTGTTCTTTCTGTATTTAGGAGAGTTTAACATTAAGACCTGTGTTGTAATAAATAATTGTAAATCAGCTTACTAAATTTCCATTTAAAAAACCGTCAACACTCGTGTAAGGTTTAATTGATCCAAAATCAAAACGCTGAGGAACGCAAATAAACTTTCCTGTAAGGTTTCAGATACTGTAGTGTTACTGTTCTGTTTAGTTTACGTTAAACCTCACTGCTGTATCCAAACAGTACGGCAACACTGCAGTACCTGAAACCTTACAGAAAAGTTTATTTGTGCTTCTTTGCTGTTATGACTTCAGATCAGTTAAACCGTACCTTAGGTATTAGACAAGTTTGTCCTTTGTTTACTAATATAATAAGGTTAGCTGATTGGTTGAATAATGTCCATCATTTTTTCTTCACTGACAGTCGTGACGATTGCTTTCGTGTCGTTTTACGGGTCCAGTCATTTTGTATTTGTCATTTGTCATTTTTCTATTGTTATTAGTTTCAATCACTGAGTTTGCTCATATCTTTTCTATTGTTACTAGTTTAAATCACTAAATTTCCTGATGCCTATTCTATTGTCACTAGTTTCAATCACTGGGTTTGCTCATGCCTTTTCTATGGTTACTGGTTTCAAATATTGGGTTTACTCATGCCTTTTCTATTGTTACTAGTTTCAATCACTAAATTTGGTCATGCGTTTTCTATTGTTACTAGTTTCAATCACTGGGTTTGCTCATGCCTGTTCTATGATTACTAGTTTCAATCATTGAGTTTGTTCATGCCTTTTCTATTGTTACCAGTTTCAGTCACTGGGTTTGCACATGCCTATAGTTTCAATTACTAGTTTCGAAAAAAAATATGCCTTTTTTCTTTTGTTATTAGTTTCAATCACTAAATTTGCTCATGCGTTTTCTATTGTTACTAGTTTCAATCATTGGGTTTGCTCATGCCTTTTCTATTGTTACCAGTTTCAGTCACTGGGTTTGCACATGCCTATAGTTTCAATTACTAGTTTCGAAAAAAATATGCCTTTTTTCTATAGCCTAGTTATTAGTTTCAATCACTAAATTTGCTCATGCGTTTTCTGTTGTTACTAGTTTCAATCACTGGGTTTGCTCATACCTTTTTTTTCTGTCGCTACTAGTTTCAGTCACTGGGTTAGTTCATGCCTTTTTTTTTCTATTGTTACTGGTTTCAATCACTGGGTTTGCTCATGCCTTTTCTATTGTGACTAGTAATGTTCAAAATTGTGTCATTTCATATGTACGAGTGTTCGTTTGCTTTAGAATGATGGTTGAATGTTGACAGAAATGAATGGGTAAGGGGAAATGGTTTGTAATGCTTTTAAAACTTACAAACTGAATCACCGGTAGCATATCTATAACTGCAGTGCATTTTCTGCTGTAGCAAAGAAAGTTAATTTTAGTTTTTAATGTCATCAATTTTGTTTTTGTGAGTATTGTGGTATTTCAAATATCTTATTCAAATGAACGTAATAAGGACGTGGAATAACTAACAGTTGAGTCCAAAAGATAAACGGGTTCACGTCAATCATATATTTATTTTAAATTTGGCTCCGTGAGCATTTCTGTGTTTAAGCCGAAAGGTGGGTGCTTGTCTAAAAATGCCACTTAGCAAACAGGCTATTTCTTACATTTAACAGAAAATGGCTATGTTAAAGGTGCCTGCCTCCTTGACTCAGTAGTGCAACATTGGTTCAAACTTATATAAATGTTGCAAACGCTTGCATTTTCCAGTTTTTTTTCCATGTACGAGACGGTCTTCCTACATTCGCTCGAACGTATGTAAATGTTTCAAAAGCGACATGTGTGTCAGATGCGCGAAGATGCGGAGAAGGTCTCTTCTTTTGAGCGTTACAAAATATAAAAAAACTGTTCTAGTGAGAACAAGAACAAATTTTTGTTCTGAATTACTGAGAATCTTTGAGACTGTTTAGCAGCAGCTCCAGAATGTCATCTTCCATTTCTTCTTTCATTGTATTGTTGCATTGACCTTTCTGTAACGTTATTACACAGTTACTTGATTTTTAAAATATTCCGTTTTCCTGAAATTGTTTAACTATAACAATACTGCAATTTTTAAGCGCTGCCTTTGGGTCGTTTGGAGCGGACCAAACTATTGACTTCCTACTGCACATTGGTGTTTTTGCACATAAATTGAACATAAATTTCACGTAAATTAAGATAAATTAAATATAAATTGTACATAAATTGCACACGCTGATGCCTGACACGAAAAGCATATTTTATACTCTGCTATGCGTATTTCCTGGAGTATTCCAGGAATTACATTTATTTTTAATTTTCATGCACTTAAAGGCGCCTTTTCACCTTTTGAACCCCTAGATGCAGCATCGTAGAATCTTCGAGCAATGTAAAGAAAATAGCGGTAAATTAAAAACAAAAAACGGAACAACACTTCGTAGTAGCGCCGCGAATTTTCATGCTAAAACGAGATCACGTGACCCCCATCAGCGTATTGGATGACGGAGAATCTGGAACGTGGAGGCTGTGTTTAGAACGCTATCGAAACGGTGAACCGGCGCCTTTCAGCAGGCCTGGAATTTCATTTTTATTTTCCAGGATATTTTCAAGGACCCGGTGTACGAACCCTGTCCGTGTTGTGTCACACCTCTCCTCAGCTCAATTTTAAGAGCAATCTCATGCTTTTTAACCGAGGAAGGTATTCGATGGTCGTTGATGGAAAAGACAGCACTTAGGTGGCAGAGTCCTCCGCACCTTCCGATTCGTAACCCACGCATGGGACGACCCCAAACTGCCAGTAAACTGCACTCAGGCGAAAACTGAACCCTTACTGGTTCTATTTTTATTATCAGCTTCTTTTTTTCTTTTGCCCACCGCGGTGTTTCCTGTCTACACCGTAAAAAAACACGCTTTGTTACCTTTGAAAGGTGGCTGGTTACGTCCCAAAAAAAACCTTCTTGTTTCTCCAAAACGCAATCGTAAAACTAGTAGAGTAGAAAAGATAGAGAAGTCTTTACTTGAAGTAGAGAAACGGTTTTCTCGTGTGCGTAATTTCACCATAAGGTGCCCGTATTTACGTGTCCCTTACTTTTGAGGATGAAGTTGATAATTTACTCAGGGAAACGTTTTATTAGTTTGCAGTACTACGTTTTACCATTCCGTTTTACGGTCATCTCCAATTTAGCCTTGCATTTTTGAGGAATCCAATATTACTGAAAAAAAATGTCTATTTTTGCATAATAAATTTTGAGGTGAAGTGCATAAAGGTAACTTACAAGGTTCATACCGACCTGGGAAGTCACGGAAAAAACGGGATAGTCAGGGATATGAAATACGGTCAAGGAAAGTCAGGGAAAAAAATGGAAAATTGGTGAAAAGTCAGTGATAGTCAGTGATATTCGATTTTAGAATGAACTGTTTTTTTTTTAACCGTTCATTTATTTACCACCGAGCAGAGTGAAAAGAACGCACCCCTGTTAGAGACAATTTGGCTCCAAACTTGACGTCGTGCGTGCGCAGTATCACTGCGTCAGCCTTTAGTACCTTCCGAAACTGCAATCACAGCTCAGCAAAATCAACAAGCTCAACAGAGCACTGTATTTGTCATACCTTTAACGTGACCAGACATGGCTAATTGATTGGACCAGGCTAGGCTATTGGATGTGACCAGGCGCGCGCAATGCCAAATTGCAAACCATCTTGGGTAGGTGGTTGCGGGTGTTTGCCAGTGGTGGAGCTCTTGAGCATGCGCAAGGTGACAGTTTTGCCGGAATTCGCTGACGATGGTTGACTTAAGCAAGCCACATCAATACGGCTATAGTAGAGAATGAGCTGACTCGTCACCAACAGTGGAGGGTTTTTTTGGTTCATTTTGTTCGGTGCTTTAGGAAGGTACTGATAGACACCAGCCACCAGACGTAGTTAACTCCAACAGCTTCAGCACAGCCTTGATGCCTTGCGACGCAAGACACACAAGAAAGAGCAAACCCTTTAGTCGGAAAGCATGTATTTCTTAATAAACGATGAGAAAACACGCAGCCAGGCAGATGCAGCGTCGTCTTTTACGTGGCCGATGATCAAAAGAATAGGTCGCCATTCGAGTCAGGTCTAGATTGCATTTAATCCTAAGACTTTTAACAACTGAGAGTTGTAGACATAGTTCACTCATCGGGTGTCAGCCTTATTTGACCTCTAAATGAAGAAAAGTGCGGAATCCAAGTGGGGATTGGCCAAAAAGGAGAAGTCATGATGAAGAGCATTGGGCAGAAATCATAAATCACGTGGTCTGGCGCTATTAATCACTCGGCGCGGAATCCACAGTTTATAGGAACCCTAAATTGTGGATTCTCCCAAAGGACAACAACGAACCGATCGAAGCCAGCAGCAAACGAACAAGGTCGGGGCATCAAGTAAAGGTGATTTTTCTGGGGCAACGTCGTCGGATTTAAAGAGACTCAACTTATCAAGCGAAGTATGTGCAAATTTTTTGCAATAGACAGCAGTGAAAGTATCTACCCTATCACTGGCATGACAGACCAACGACCATACCAAAGACAGACCAATGAGCTCAACTAGAACGCTTACATTGTAATCGTAGGCTATGGCCACCCATCGTATTGCGCTTTTATATTTTATATAAGCGAAACTCTAAATGCATAAATGTCCGTCGGCCGTGGGAGAATCCATGTTGTAAGACTCACCCTGTGTACCACCATTTGTCACAAGGTTGTCAGAGAAAGAAAATGCAGATTTAGCGTTCTGGTTTTAGCACAGTGATTTAAGGGGCATTGTCACCAAATAACAAGCTGCAGCACATATAGCCATTTGCCGATATCTAGTTCTGTCTGCCCTTACCTTCAACAGGCGAGGGGAACACACTAATCAATTTCACAAACCAACACAACACAAACACAAATTATTGAGTGTAAAGTTCGTGATCCCTCGCACTTAGAAAAGCCGGTGCTATTCCGACCAAGATACGATTATAACTTATTACTTTCAGGCCAATACTCATTTTTCGAATGACAATGCTTCTGAAAACTAAACAAATGTTAAAGTTCTAAGACTGAATTCATTTCCGCGATCCAAATGACTGCAGAATTTAGCAGAATTTAGAGGGCACTGAAGGTTGATTTATTTAAAAATAAGTCCCCCTAACTCAGTTTTGCTAGAGAATTGGTATTCTTCTGTTTTGTACCTAAGCTTAACCCTAAAAAAAAATTAACTTTTAGCCAAAGATTGGACAAGGGATGAAAGAAAATGGCCTTGCCGTAGTATAAGGGCGTGCTCAGGTCATCAGAAGGCGATTTACGGTTGGCACCACCTAGCCGACGAGTAGAAAAATTATTCAATTTATTGGGTTTGTCATCACGTGGGGTTAGGCCGCGACCGACCTCTACCATAATCCTCTTAGACCATGCGTGCCTTTTGGGGGATCTCTGCGACTCCAATTAGGGGGATGAAGGACGGCGTTCGGTGCCGAGGGGTCAAAAAGGAAGCAGCGTTCATGCGTCCCTGCCTGACCCGATCATAGCATCTTACCAGCTTTGAGCCCACGTGCAAGCAGCTTATAGCCCTTAGGACTTTGTCGGTGGATCCATGAAGATCGTATTCTGTACCAGAACTTGTGTCAGGGTTATACCGAAAAAAAGTATGCCAAAGGATGAAAAGGGTATAGATAAAACCAAAGAGTGCGAGAATATAGATAGGGAGAGAGTATGTGTGCGTGCAAGGAAAAGTAAGGATTAGGACTTGTATTAAAAGGAAAGTAAATCCATGTATCTCGGAAGGGTGTATGATGGGTTAAGACACAAATAGTAAAATACACCCACACGGTTCAGCTTTTTTATCAACCTAATGATTACCCCTTTTTTGAGTGGTGCCTGAAAACAGCCAAATTCTCTTATATTTATTTATAACTCTTTCAGCACTTGTTTAGGACTAGTTCGTCGCAGCAACGGTTCGTGACGCCTGGTTACTTCCCTAGTTTTCAGTTTTGTTGTGGAATGAACCGTGTCGTTGTAATGCGAAATCAAACTTTTCTTAGATCACAGAAACGTTTCAGAATTATTTGTTTCAGAATTATTTACGTATATCACCAGTCGATTTTAGACCAGTTGTTTTTTTCCTCAAGTCCTCGACAGACAAGTTCCTGACAGTCATACCTTGATATTTTGATGAGCAGTCTGGCTCTCTCCTTCTGGAGGTACCAAAGGTGGCTGATCTGTTTTACTTTCTCCTAACAATCAACAACATCCGGAAGTACAATGGACTATCCATCTCGACTCCTAACCATCCATTCATCATCCCTCACATGTTACGTCCAATATTACTTAGGCCTAGTAGTTTTCTCTTAAGGCATATCCAGGAGAAGGCAGACAGGCCTGCTTCTCATAATATCGAGGTGTAATTTCAAGGTGGCATTCAAAAGCTCATGATGAAATTCACTGATTTTTCCAAGTGTTCTAGACCAAGACTGATATTTTCCCTGATATTTTTTCGGTCGAAGGAAGGTAGCAGTGCAGGACCAAAACTTTTTTTTTTTCACATTTCACTCAAATCGCAATAACTATATCGCATCGCTTTGCTAAATCAAAAATTGCACTGCCCCAACTGTTGTTGGTGAAGAGTAGGGTGGCCATAATTTGACCAAATTTAAAAACGCACTTAACATGTTATGTCCAATATTACTTAGGCGTAAGGAGTTTTCGCTTTATCAGAAATGAAATAAAGTGAAGGCTTTAGAAGTCGCAACTGAAAGACGAATTAACTATTCTTGATAGAGGAAAAAGACTTTCCAGAAAATGTTGAATTCCTCGACTTTCAGTATAATTCAACTAATTTCAACTAATTTCATGTTATGTCATCGTGGCTGGAGGTTTGCGGATCTGGTCGAACCCCTGGAAAGGGGCTCTTGGTAAAATCCCCGCCAGGGCTGCCGGCCAGGGTAGCGTGAGAGGCTACCTTGGTCCTTCAGTGGCTATGGGATGTATTCTAGATAATTCTGGACAACCTTTTGCCCCGACGATAATCGGAGATTTCCCGGATCGAATCCCCGGGCTGGCACCTCCCTTTACCAGATTTCGTCTTTTCTAAAAAAAAAATCTGGTAATGTTCAAAACTGAGCCGGTTCAGCCATACAAGCATTAATTGCTTTGGCTGACATAAGGCTCGTCAAAATTAATTTTTTAAAAATTCACTAATTTTTCCCTGACTTTTCCAGACTTGATAAATTCCCTGAATTTTCCAGGTTTTTCCGCGTTTTTCAGGTGGAACGCCACCCAGAATTGTCTCTGTTGTGAGGGAATATTTTACAATTTTGTGCCATAACATGAAGAAAGTAAACCAGTGGCTCTCTAAATCTGGTTACCTCATTTACGAATTTGGTGAGGTGTTGTGATCATTTAACGCGTCCAAACAGGGAATTTGCGTTAGGACTTTGAGGAAAGGTCCACGGAGGAAAGCACTGGAGTAAACCACCATATAGGACACTAACCAATACCCAAAGAGAAAAAAGTACACATTGTGGTTTGGCACCACAAATAATTCTGAAACGTTTCTGTGGTCTAAGAAAAGTTTCACTTTCTGATCTGTAATAAGAAAGAAGTTTTCACAATATCCTAGCAAGATCGCTTGTCTGGGGAGTGTGAAAGAATGAATGCACCTTCCAACAGCTATAGGATCCATTCTAGCAAAACATTTGGCCAATCAGAGGTTTCTTAGTTTAAATCCACGGGTTTACTCTCCACTTGCTAGATATTTTTCTCTTTATAAACTGTATGTCTGTGCGAGATTCCTGAATTGAGTTAGTTCATATGTAAGAAATTTGTTTGCTTCAGATGCTTTAGGCTCCAAAGAGATATAGTTTAAAAACAAAAACCTTTAGCTAAATCACTGAAGAGATTTCTATTTAATTTACCTTCATGCTAAATTGTAAAATTTGCTTTGTGAGGCCATGATTCAAGCTGAAAGGAGGAAGATTTCTTTCAGAATGACCCGAATTCACAGTACTATAGTTATTTTACATTATAGTTTTAGTTGCGAACTATTGACAAACTATCAAGAGAGTTCGTTCTACAAGCAGTTCCACTGGATTCTACAAAGGGGAAAGGCACTTTCCTTTTGTATAATAACACTTCTACTAAGTTATACAAGAAAGCAAAACGATATCTTTCTACTAATGCTTTCACCAGGTTCTAATACAAAGAGTGCTTTCCTTCTACCAACATTTCTCCTATGGTCTACGTGAAGTAAACTTGCCACCTTACACCAACAGTTGCACCAGGTTTTCGAGACAGAAAACTGCTTTTCTTTGACAAACACTTTCACTAGGTTCTACGAGCATGAAACTTTAACAAACAAGTACTAGGTCCTAGGCCCTATGCGAAGGAAATTAGCTATGCATGTATAAAACCAGATTCTCTACCAGATGAAAAACTGTTTTTTTTTTTACTAAACACATTTCCACCAGCCTCACTAGAGAGAAAAACTATTGAAAAAATGGCCCTTAAATTAAAATTTAGAGTATTAAGTGGGTTAATCTCCTGCCATCGGGGACCACTGTGTCCCTGGTAGGTCTAACCTTGGTGGTAAGGCATTCGTGACCCCAACCCTATACCATCAACCCTTCCTTTACAGCCAGTCAATAGTCTTCGTTTTAAACTTTTAAACTTTACAATTTTTAATTTTTGTTTTAACTTCGGATGGCAGTTAGTGACCACCAGGTCCTTGCCATTCCGGTTACGTTTGCAACTAACTTATATTATTATTATTATTATTACCTTAATTTGTAGACACACTCCAATACTTTGACCACTTTTAGTAGTTTGTGTTTCTCTCTTTGCTTAAATGGTTTCTCGTTCTCTCTCTCTTTGCTTAAATGGTTTCTCTTTCTCTCTCTCTCTTTGCTTAAATGGTTTCTCTTTCTCTCTCTCTTTGCTTAAATGGTTTCTCTCTCTCTCTCTTTGCTTAAATGGTTTCTTTCTCTCTCTCTTTGCTTAAATGGTTTCTCTTTCTCTCT
>JAHWFP010078637.1:30883-43333 GCA_023313725.1 Lithobius niger
TCTCTCTCTCTTTGCTTAAATGGTTTCTCTTTCTCTCTCTCTTTGCTTAAATGGTTTCCCAGACCTCTAAGAAATATAAGCCCATGATGCACTACGCAAATTTACTTTGTACCGTTACTTTTTTTATTCAACTTTCGATATTGGAGCTCTGAAATATTAGTCTAGGAACAATGAATCATTGTTAATGTACTCGAGCCTTAATGTACTTAATGAGCATTTAAAAGTCATTAAAAACGGCAGTGTAAAGCTCCATTTACATAAAAGATGGGTTCTTTAATGTCCCATCGTGCTGTGTAGGCCTACATTTTATAATACAACAAAAGTCAATTAGAACAATGAATCTCCAGGAAAGTGTGCATTACATCCCCCAATCGCCTTTCAGCAAAGACCTCAGCGACGACGACACCGCCTTCCTCTATTTCGTTGACGCAACTTTTCGTGGAAACAAAGAGTTGTTCTTTCCTCTTCTGTTTTCTTCAGTTTTTTTTTAATTCTCCTCTTTCACGGAATCCGTGTCAGTGTAGAACCACCATGTTGTTCACTTTGCTGTTCGCCTCCTCGCATAATTGTCTTTCGGCCAAGGGATGCCTAATTAGCCGAGCTCGGGATTACAATGAAACCGTCGTCCAATTACAGGAGCGCAATTGACTCCAAACCGACATCCAGCCTCAGTAAAACGACAAGACAGCTTTCCAGAAACAATACAGAAACCTTAGGTTAGTGAATGGATGCAGAAAAATGGCTGCCACCTATGGAACAGCATTCTTTGTATTTTAACAAGCCTATACCAGGTTAATAAATTGGACTAATTAAAACGAAATATTGGTTAAAACAATAACGAAGCTTTGCACGGCTTTACTTATTTCGTTCAGTTTGGTTAGCGCGTCTCTAGTCTTTCCCTTCAGTGACTTGGATAGTTGATAAAGACGAAAAAGCTTAATCAACAAGCTATTGTCCAGGAAATGCAGTTGAGTTACTACAGAAAGGTAACTGTGTGTAATGGTTTAGTACGACTCCAACTGAATACTTTTATTCACAACAGTTCTCGAGTATACCATTGATGAGGGCAAAACCTGGCCTACAATAATGGGTGCGTTCAGAATTGTAGATTTACCGAAATGCACTCTTTTTTTTTTTAATCAGCAAAAGCTTGTGAATGTGAAAAGGGTTTCAATCAGATTTTTTACCCTTTTTATATATTAAAGGAGGGTTGTCGCTAAACTAAAGCTTGCAGCATCTAGCAGCATCTAGCACTATCTCCAGCACTAGAAAAGGAATGCAAAAAGAGATCTGTATTAATACAACAAACAAGCCAAATGCGTCTTAATAACTGAGTAAAAATGTGATGTACGTCCTCGTCCATCTGGAAGCAAGCTGTAAAGATTAACGATATTTCTGTCACTAGATGGTGCCACGGTAGAATGTAAAGAATACCGTGGCGCCATCTATTTGAATTAGTATCGTTAACCTTTACAGCTGCTTCCAGGTGTATGAGGACATACCACATTTTTACTCTATCATCATGGAGTCGTTTGGCTTATTTGTTGTGTTAAAGGAAATTTCTTTGTGCATTCCTTTGCTTGCTGTGAGCAAGCACTGGAGAACCAGATGGTGCTAGATGCTGAAGCACTTTAGTTTGGTGCTAGATTCTGGAACACTTTAGTTTGGTGTCAACGCGCCTTTAAATCCATACTTTAAAACAAGAGGGTTTGGCATTTACCATACACTCCTTCGGCAGACTGTTCCACTCTGTGACTCCTCTAGGAAAAAAGGATTATTTGATGAAGTCGGTACTGAACGGGTGAAATGTTCACTAGAATGACCATTTCTTCAACAAAAGTATGGTCTAGGAAATTAGCTATTAGCATCGATGGCGGCATTGACGTTAACAATTTTATGAAGAATCGAATGCCTAATGAGTTTCTCATGATCGTAGAGATTTTGCAAACTTGACTCGTTCACCTTCTCACTGACACTGGCATGTCTACGTACTTGTTTGCAGTAAAACTGATCCAACTTTAGAACAGCTTCGAGTCTAGGAGGCAAAGTAGGAGTCCCACAAAGCAGCATCATGGCTCTGACTACACTGTTAAGGATTTCAGTTAAATTAAGGTTTAGATTCTAGAAAACCTAACCACTACAAATCTAGGGAAGTATGTAAGGAACACAGAATTTTGAATGCAGCTAGCCTAAATGTGGCTAAACTAATTTCTTAAGGTTCAAGATTCCACTGATTAAAAATAATTACGGCTAAAAAATTAGGTTATCGTGTTCCAACAATTTTCAATTTAATTCCATCAAAATTGCTCGATTTAACTAACTACACTTCAGTCAAATATAAAATAAAAGAGTGGCTAATTGATTATATTTTTTCCATTCTGTGTTTTATTTTTATGTACGTATTTTTTTTCTTTTCCTGACTGTAAAATTAAGATCAAATATGAAGGCACACAAGGACTTTATAGTCCTTTGGCAACACTTTGAATAAAATTTGTTTTTATTAAGAATGATTTTTTTTAAGTCATCAGTCAGATTTGATGGTCAATTGGTCGTGGGCCGTTTTCATTTTGAAATTATATTTCTCTGCAATCTCAGCTAAGAACGCTCTTAGGTCAGGATTTAGCAATACTTGTTCCCTCATAAACCCATTTTAACAATGTGACTGTAATTTTATAGTGCAAGAAGCTGGAAGCAATTTACCAGTACTTTGTAATGGTAATATACGGATTTATTTTCTTCAATTTATGGCATTGTATGCAATGAGTTTACTATACGGCATAGTAAAACCCCAAAGTACTCTACTCAAAAAACATTGCTTGGAAGTTGGCTGCATTACTGATATTGGTGTACCAGTTTAGATTGTTATTGAGAGTAACTCTACAAATATCTTCACCTAAGAAACTTTGGGCAGGGTTTACTAATATTATTGTACCAGCCCAGATTGTTATTGAGATTAACTTTACAAATATCTTCACCTCAAACACTCTGTGCAGGGTTTACTAATATTACTGTACCAGTCTAGATTGTTATTGAGGGTAACTGTCCAAATATCTTCACCTAGGAAACTTTGGGCACGGTTTACTAATATTACTGTACCAGTCTAGATTGTTATTGAGAGTAACTCTCCAAATATCTTCGCCTCAGAAACTCTGGGCAGGATTTACTAATATTACCGTACTAGTCTAGATTGTTATTGAGATTAACTCTACAAATATCTTCACCTCAGAAACTCTAGGCAGGGCTTTGTTTCTGACTTAGTAGCTCACTGTAATATGATTATTTCCTCTTGTTACAGTCACGACAGACTATTTACATGGCTGAGTGGACATTTCCTGTAGGAATAGAACACAACAAGTCCGGCAGCTTGGTCCCACGAATACATCCATAAAATAACTGAATTTTTGGAGATGCTTAATCTTCTTTCTCAGAGTAAAGCTACTTACAGAACAATGCATTCTCTTACACTATTGGCACCATTTTGCAGGGAAACTGAGTCAGGGTCAAGATACATGCAGATTCCCTAAAATTCCCTTAAATTCTCCATCAGATCATTTAGGCACAAAAATAAAAGAAAGAGACCACACACTACTGTCACACTGACCCCAGCAGGACTTCTGAAATACGTTTTGCATATTTGATGAAACACTAGTGCATCACAATAAAATATAAAGCCGTAAATTACCAGTTGAAAGAACTGGTTGTTTCTTTCCAGTTCTATTTATTGTAAAATTACGATCCGCATCGTTTGATTAGTTAACCTGTAAGAAAACGAGTACTGCTAAACCCTAATTTTAGGGCATTCATAGCTGAGATTAGGGTGAACTGTGATACAAAGATAAAAACACTCCACTACCATCAAATCTGACTGGTGATTGAATAGCAAAATAACTGAAATTTTTAAGGGTAATAACTATTGGTTGGCTCTGTATTGGTTTCATCATTGATTATAGTGCATGTGACAATTTTATAATAAATCTGGTATTCTGGCATTAATAAAAAGTTGTGTTGTAGAAATTCGGGTCAAAAACGGCACGGCCTAATGCCACTTTTGAGTTATGTGGGCTACTTTGTTTGTGAGAAACCCAAGCACCAATGGCAACCCCACTTTTCAACCGCATGCTCTGCTTTGTTGTACAGAGGCCTCTCACATTCACAAGGCTTCCCCTTTCGACATACAAGGTTTTGCATCCAACAGTCCATTTTTAATTAACAAGCTGGAAATAATTATTCCCGTGTTTGGCAATAACGGCCGAATTATCCGACGGGAAAACAAGAGTCTCGGGCAATGCCAACAAAACCGGCAACGTTCTCATTCGCCAAACAACCTCTCTTTCTGCACCCCCGCTCCCCCAACCCCCCACCCACCCCAACCAACCATCGTTTGGGTGCTTGAACAAGTCGCTGCTAACATCGTTTGAATTGATAACGAAGGGAAGAGTAGGCAGAACAACAAACAAAACCTGTAGTTAATGTTTAAAAGACATAGAAACGGATCGCGCATAGGGAGAAAACTACAATGACCGGGGGGGGGGGGGGGGGGGGGGGAGGGGGAGAGGCAAGCAGAAGCCGTCTTATTGCTGGGCCATTGAATTTTACTTGAGAGTTTCTTTATGTGGTCTGAAATCAACGGCTACCTAAAGGTGGAGCATTTCGGCACCATCGATCTCAACGGTACCACTTTTCCCTCACTGCACAAACTTGAGTTGTTTCAATTCCAACGCATTACCCCCTCCCCCTCCCACCTCAACAGCCCATACAGCCAACAACAGTCTACTTAAAACAAAGCCGTTAACTTGAGAACCGAATCATCCGCAAACAAGCACTCGAACGGACGGCAACCCACCCAATGCCATTACCTTGATGGCACGGCAGAAATTATTCCATATTACAGCCTTGCAACCAACGGCAGTGGTTATTGCCAACTGCTCACCACAATGACCGAACGGCAGTGCATGTTTCAAGCGGGACAATTGCGTCGAGAGACCATTATAGTTACCTACGCTTATCAAAACAACAGCCTTAATTTCTGTTGCTATAGCCTGCTCAATATTTAAGTCATTTCTTTGCCCGTGATGTAATCACCACATTCAAATGTACTGGAACCCAATCTTAGTTGCGTGCACTCGTACTTATACCCCTGCTGAACCAATTGCCTTCCTAAAATTTGCAAATTGAATTGAATACTTTTCGCGAAGGACATTTACATTTACAGAAAGGTGTTGTTAGATCGTGGATTTTCAGCGTTTTCCTTTTAAAAGAATTCGTGGTTTTGCATCGAGAAATACCTAAACATGAAATGTAAACAATTTTTTTTAGGAGAAACAACGAAACAATTGGAGGTCCCTTTATGGTGACGTAAAACCACATTGTGATGCATTGACAGAATTTATGTGTTATTAGGTTTGACTAATTAATCACATTTAATCACACTTGCGTGACATAGTTCGCACACAACAGACAAAATCATTTTCAAGGCAACTTAAAGCCAATTTCAAGGCCTTTGCACAGTAAATTATTAAAGTGATCTAGAAACTTCTAGTTTCTTGCTAGGCGTGTATTAATTACAAGTGTTAAGATGTCAATTTTGGCTCCTTTGTGCTCCTAATTTATTTCCAACATTTACTGCAAATTTCACTCCATCACGTAATTCTAGTTTACAGTAACGAGTAAACCGTAGTAAACAATGCAAGAAGTTAAGGGAGGGAGAAAATACAGCACTTAACAGACGGTAGCACAGTGTTAGCTCAGCTGTCCCTTCTGGGACAAAGTACACAAAACCAACTTGGTATGTCAAAGTATCACGAATTACAAAACAAAAACGAACTCATTTGATGTTAAAGATAAAGTTTAACTGATACGAAGACAAAACAGGAAAGGAACCCAAACAAACTTTCCTGTAAGGTTTCACATACCGCAGTGTTCTTGTACTGTTTAGTCCACGTGAAACCTTACTGCTGTATTTGACCAATAGACACGTAAATAAAATTAAAACCATGACCCAACTTTCGAAATAATTGTAAGAATAATATAGTGTATAATATAGGCTACACACTCAACTACTTTTGGGGATAAATTTTTCAGCATTATTTAAGTCAAGTCTGCTCTTTTCCGTTCATCCTATGATACATACACCACTTTTCAGATTTCAAGAATTCAGGACTGGTATTTCATTTTTATTTTCAACGACATTTCCAAGTTTTTACGGAGTCGCGTGAACCTAATTACTTAATCTGTAGATGTGTACAACTAAGCACACAAAGACCATGGTTTATACGATTTTTCAGCGATGTCGTTTAGCCAAGTAAAATTAACCAATGTGACATATCGTGTTCTAAAGTAAAAACTTTAAAAACATGTGAATACAGCTTTAAGGTTTCACGTGGACTAAACAGTACAGGAACACTATCGCATGAGAAACCTTACAGGAAAGTTTATTTGTGTTCCTTTTCTGTTTTGACTTCATATAAGTTAAACCTTGCCTTAAGCATCAAGCGAGTTCGTTTTTGTTTTCTATACTTGCACTGCTCGAAATCTCTTTTTTTTTTCTGTTGTTATTCCAATCCGAGAAACTCATTGTTCGCTGAAGAAATTCATTGTCCTTCTTGTCGTCTACTCTATGTCGTGGGGTAGATAACCCGGTTTGGCTTCGACTCCTTAAAAGTAAAAAGAAAACGCAACAATCGTCTGCTGACAAACTGTTCAAGACTGAAGGGACACCAACAACAAAAAAACTATTTTCAAGCCAAGTTTTACAAATTTAAGGCTTCTTAGTGTGAATTCGAGAATATGTGCGAACCCTGTTGCAACTAAAAAAAATATATAATCGCACTGCGATTGATAGATTATTATATTACAATAGCAGCTGAAAGTTTCTGCGTCACCTCACTGGGAATGGCTTGTAATAATTTTTGGTTGTATTTTATGCTAATAACATTCATGAATAAGTTTAATGTATGTCTGAATGTTTTTTTTTGCACTAATTATACAGATTAACAAGGAACACATAGTTTTACCCGGAACACACAATTCCTAACCTAATTTATGTCTAACAAGGAGCGGGAACAAGCCGTGTATTCGTGTAAAGTTTCATTTCCCGTGAATCGTCATCATATTGTCGTAATCATATCCTATGTCAGCACCTTATGTTAAAAATCGGAAAAATCACTTTTGGTATACAGGTAAAGGTGCTTTATTTTCTAGTCTTCTCAGGGCCTCGTTGATCAGAAAATACTTCATAAAAATTTATTTCACATTAATTTCCCCACACTGTTCAAATTTTATTGAAATAATTGCGTTATTTGATGTCTTGAGAGTAACACTTAGTGTCCCGTTTGAGGAGATAGTGACTAAGCTTATCTTAATATGATAATCATTTACAACACTTTCTTCCTATCTGTGAATGGCCTTTGTGAAATTCTTTTACAGATTTGAAGTGGCAAAAGATATACTACTGAAGCATTGTGGTACTAGCACACTTTTTTCCACTAGTTCCATAGCTAAACAGTCGTACGGCTTAACTTTTTCAGAAGTTCAGGATATAATGCTAATAATCTCATAGTAGAGTAAGAGAACGAAGAATGCTCTAACAGCAGTCATGGTGTAAACTGAATATTCCTATAAATCTTAAACTAAGTGTTCGGTACTTTTTTAAAAATTTGTTTTAATGTGCGCATTACACAAATTATATATACCCTTTACAGTGAAGATATTTTTTTAGGTACGCACTTCGTCAATACTAGGTAATAAGTATCTCTCTGCACTTTAAGTCAATAACTCTTTTTCATGCAGATTAATATCAGATGTACCTGGCAGCATTTACTGTGTTGTGATTGGCACATTCTATCAGAAACGCGAGAAAGTAAAGGTTTTTGTAAATTTGTTTGTTAATCAATTTATTATTTGCTTTTTAGTACAACCGGACAGCTCTCGCAAGAGTATAGCTGAAGTACCGTATATGAAATTCATGCTGATGTTTCTGACTCTGTTATGTGTGGATGAAATGCCTACATGGCATAGTTCAATCTAGTTACACTTACATTGTTTCCCACGTACACCGTCCAAGCATTATCAATGCCGCAACCAGCTTTTTCCAAGTGTAAGTGCTCAGGGAATGGACGAGAGGTTTCAAGTTCAAGAACTCACTTTCAATTCAATCCTACGGGTTACACACAGTGCCACATATTAGGCATCAGCCAGAATTTATCCTTCTAACTGACCATAAGGCTCCATAGGTTTGACCGTTAGTCTGAACCCCCAACACCAACTGGTGAGCCGTCGTTCATCCTCGTCAGTTATACCGTGGAGAATCATAGGCTCTTGCCTAAGGCGTCATGTCACGTGATTGGTAAACAGGTGCAACCCAGTTCCTACTTGGTGAGCAGTGTACCCACTGTTACCTGGCTGCTGGCACCTGCCCAATTCCTGTGTATGCAGTAATTAGAAGGCTGGCAGGCAGCCATGTTTCAGGCAAGGAACACTACGAAGTGTAAGCTTAGTGAGTTGCGCGTTGCTGAAGATGTAAGCCATTACACTAGAAGAGGTGCAAGGACATACTATTGGACCCCTCAACAACAAATAAACAAATTTGGAGGCAACGTGACTCCCAACACCGAGAAAAAAAATAGTGAATTTTGTCTCCTTTGGGCCACTAACTCGTGAATATTGGGCCCCCTGTCTCCTGGGCCCAGGTGCCTTGCACCCTTTGCACCACCCGTAATTGTGGCACTGCACATTATACTTGTGTGAACATTTTGTTGGTTTCTACAATTATACGGCGTCATTGCTGATATTGCAGTCTTGTTTCAGAACTCATTTAGTCAAGTTGCAAGGATGTAACGGCTTACATGTACGGCAACACGCAACTCACGGAACCAACGCTCCGTGGTGCACCTTGCCGTTAACATGGCTGTTGTGCGCCACCAACTTCCATCCAAACACGGGAGTTGGCCAAGTGTGACGAGAGAGTCCTACTGCTTAACCAGTTGGAACCGGATCGCATCAGTCAGCCAGTCACGTGACGTAAAGCCTTAGGCAGGATCCATTGTTCTCCACCCGTATATATGCGTATGGCTGAACGCTAGGTCCTCAGTTGGTGTTGGGGTCGAACCGAACGGTTGGACCTCTGGAGCTAATCAGGGTCAGAACAAGAACTTGGTCTGATGCCTAATACGTTATGCCATGTGCACAAGTGCATAGTCCCCTAGCTATGCAGTAAGGAGTGAATTAGGATCGAGCCATGCTTTCAACTAATCGTCCATTTCCCTAGCAACCACTTACATATTTTGGGGACCTGCCCGGAATTTGAGTCCGACATTTTTTTTTTAAATGCTTCCGATTGTGTTAGAATTCCAGTTGACGTGCAAACCATTGTGGGGGAAGTTTGTGGAGTCTGACCAGTGACTGCGTGATCGGATAAACCACAAGCCCTGATGTTGTTTCAAATTCGAAATAAAAATACCCACTTTTTTGTCTGGTGTTGGGTAACAGAAATTAAAGTAAAACAGTTGTAGTTGGACTAGTAGTGAGAGAATGAACAAAACGCTCATTGTTAGAAACATTACAATATTTTAGGGGTAGACCGATACCCAGCCAGTGCCTGCGTGTTGGACAACCTTGAAAAACCACTTTTCTTTCCACTAAAGTGAATTAGGATTGAACCTTGCTTTGAACTAATCGTCCACTTCCCTAGCAACCACTTACAGGAATACAGACACGAGCTGTTGTTGCTCTCGGAAAGTTAATTGTGTTTGCAAAGTGATGAATTACTTTGGCTAATTTTTAATAGGCAATCCTAACTTGTATGAAAAAAAGTTGCTGCGTTTTCCAAAGTGCCATGCTACGCAGGAGCAGAAAATATTATTATCAGTCTTGTGCTCCAGAAGGTAAAGCTTCACAGAAAATTCTAGTGTGCTTATTATTTTAAAAACTTACTAGGAAGCCAAAACTTCATTTTCACTTAAGTTGTAGATATCCGGAGTTGTTCCCACAAAATTTCCATTCCACTGGATCTTTATTTATGGTTGCTATTGTGCCTAATAAATATAGATAAATGAATCACTATACAAGTACAGTTTTCGCCCGCACTCTAACTACATCACATATTTGGAAATTTTGTCAGTCTTTTGCCTAGTCGTCCTATTATTAGGTTTTTCTCCAGATTTAGGTCCTTTTCGCATTTGTTTTAAAATTGTTTGCTTTGGTTGTTGCGTTTGTGGTTTCTGTTCCACCA
The DNA here is from genome assembly GCA_023313725.1 of Lithobius niger. Taxonomy (NCBI): domain Eukaryota; kingdom Metazoa; phylum Arthropoda; class Chilopoda; order Lithobiomorpha; family Lithobiidae; genus Lithobius; species Lithobius niger. The sequence continues at coordinate 41,112 of JAHWFP010078637.1, forward strand.
AGTGTTTTCACTATGTTTGATGTTTAAATTCCCCTACCTGCCATCCGCAAATATCCTTCCTCTGTCTCATCCCATAGACTAGTTTTCCCTTCATAAAAATCGTGTCGCATATTGTGTGTAATGATTACATAAATAAATTAATAAATAAATGCAGATGAAAACCCATTTTCGTTGCCTTTTGGACTTAAATTTCAGACTGCCTGAGCGGGTGTTGAACCCACGACCTTGAAGTCCTACCGCTCAGCCATACTGACACGGCCAAAATGAAACGTCCGTAAGCAGCCAACACGCCAACGTATCTGTTTTCATTTGTTTTTATTTGTCACCTTTCAAGCACATCTGGCTTTCCGTCCTGTTTATAAATAAATAAATAAATAAATAAATACCACATTAACGTAAAAGAAACAAAATCTGCAAACTCGTGAAAATCTTAAAAATACAAACGTGTCAATATGATGCTTTTCGTTTGGTGTTTTAACAGATAGCAAATTGTGAAAACTTAAAAATTGAGAAGATGCATGCAAAAATGTCTCCTCTGGAAAAGGAAGGTTTATAAGGTCTAAGGGGAAAAACTCACTCTGGTTTTGGATGGAACACCAAATGTCAGACAAACTGTCCAATTACCAGGACGTACCAGCCTCTGGCGAAGAAACCTCATCAGTCATTATACAAATTCTAAAAAGTCATTCCTACCTAGCATTCCTACATTTCCTAGTTATGAGAAAGTATAGCGTCATTTTAATTAATAGGCAGTTATGAACCGTCTCTTTTCTGATAAAAACAAATATCGTTTTCATAATTTTGCAAGCAGGTTGACTAAGCTACTGAAGCATGGGGAATCACAATTACTTCTGGGAAAATTTCCGATAAGATCTTGGTTATTCCAACAATGGTTTCATCTGCGACGTAACGCATGATTAGCGATTTTCTCTGACTACACATGAATTCAAGCATCCAGATTGCAATAATCGTGATTTGCGATAATGCTCGCCATTTGCTTCGAGTGCGTGACAACTAACCATTGCTCCCTAAAAAGTATCTTATTTTCCATGTCGGTTGCAAATGCAGGCTTCAGATATGGTCTCACGCCAATGAAAACGCTTCTGGTTATCGCATGATCTGAGAGCATCTGGTGTTCCTGTCGTAATATTGTTAAAATTGCAACGATTAAGAAAGTATTTTCGTCAGATGGCTGCAAAACTTAGATCTGGTTTTTCAAAGTCTGCGTTTGACCAATTCTTGAATGTGCACAAGTCCTGTTTGGTCTCCTCATCTCTTTGGGGGGAATATCAGCATTATTGAATCTGTGCAGAGACACTTCATTAAATATGAAGAACGACGTCAGATTCTAGAACTAGATTCGCTGGAATTACGTCGACTTTGCACGGATTTGCATCTGACATTCTACTCTCGCACGAATTAGTTGTAGTTCTTTAAATTATGTCCTGGTGACAGACGCCACGATATTCCTATCAGTTAACGGTAAACAAAGCTAACTGTGATAGGCGCATGTATTTTTAGGCGAATCAAGTTGTGTCATACCTTGGAATTCCCCTCCTGACGAGGTGGTCAAGGCATCTCATTCACCCACTTTTAAATGTGGCCTGTCAACATGTGAGTTAAAAGAATTTGTAATACGTTTCTTTTAATTTTGGTATACCGTTGGTATTTTCCCTCACTCTGGTCTTAGTCTTGATATGTTTTTTGGCTATAGAGCAGTGACATTTGCCACCATATTGGCACCAGTATGGGTTTTGGAGGGCATAACTACAAGGTGCACTACATAAAAATGGAGGGAAAAACAACGGAAGACCGGATTTCTTAGGCTTAAAATAACGTTGTTTTCTCCAACAACAAAAATCGCGCGTTTTAGGTCTAAGAAATCACTCTTTACAGCATCGGCTTCAGTATGACGCCCTTCTGTTTCTCTCTGCAGTGCCCCTTGCAGCTAACCCATTAAGGCTCCAGCATAGAGTTATATACAATAATACTACGTCGTGTCACTGCTCTATTGCGAGCATACATGATTGACTTCAGTTATTTTTTGTTGTTTAGTATTATGCTTCATATTTTTTTTTATCATAGGACTCAGTTGATTTGACAGTGTACTTTTTTCTGTGTTTATTTTTGTCTGGGTTTCCGTGGCCAACTTGACCCTTTCCAGGCGAGTTGCTTTATTATTATTATTATTATTATTATTATTATTATTATTATTATTATTA
>JAHWFP010078637.1:46330-59202 GCA_023313725.1 Lithobius niger
ATAGATGAACCGGATCCTTATTGTTTCTTAGAAATTTGAAACAACGTCATGCTCGTATAGTGAACCGGATCCTCATTGTTTCTTGGAAAATTAAAATCAACTAATACTCGTATAGATGAACCAGATCTTTTCTTGACCTTGCTAGTCTTTCTATTAGAAGCGGAAGGGAAAACTCGGAGATTCAATCCAGGAATCCCCATTCCAGGCCCCCAAACAAGATCGTCTTCTTCCGACAGCTAGGCGAAGCCCTGCCGTCGCTCAGCCACAATAACCACCGACAGTTAAATACTGTAGTTAGAACCTTAAAAAGGGCGCCTGTTCACCATTCCGATAGCGTTGCCCACATTCTAAACACAGCATTCACGTTCCAGATTCTCCGCCTCTAATAGGCTGATGTGAGTCACGTGATCTCGTTTAGTTATGATAATCGCAGCGGTGGTGCGAATAGTGTTGTTATTGTTTTTTTTTTTTATTTGCCGCCATTTTCTTTATATTGCTCGGAAATTCCACGGTGCTGCATCTAGGAGTTGAAAAGGTGAAAAGGTGCCTTAAGGTTAAATATATTGATCAGATTTGGCTCGGACAACGAGTTTTTGCAACTTATATATCAGGTAAAATCCGAGGAAAATATCCTCGAAAACCAAGCGTTTGCTATACATTTACATGGATTTGACTACTAGTAACAAATCCGTGTCACACAGAGAAGATATCCTAGATAAATTTAGCTATTAACTGTCTTGTAACCTGATGGTAGCCATGTTTCTAAACAGTTAACCAGTCCGTATTTACTAGACAGGGTTCACATCGACCTGGAAAGTCAGGGATATGAAATACGGTCAGGGAAAGTCAGGGAAAAAATGGAAAATTGGCAAAAAGTCAGTTATTTTTTTAATTTAAAAAATGGTGCAAGAAGGTAGTAAGCAAAGCAAGTGAAATTTGCGACACCACACGGTTCATTATAAAAACGAAATTCTTTAAAATGAAAAAAAGGTTCTAAAAAAACCAGTACATTGTAAAAACGAACTATTTTTTTAGAACCGGTTTTTTTTTTCATTTTTAGAAATTGATTTTTAGAATAAACTGTGTGGTCTCGCACATTCCAGTTGCTTTGCTACTACCTTCTTGCCCCATTTTTTTATTTTAAAAAGTTATGATGCCTGACTTGCAGAGTGAGCAGTTGACTCTGTGTAATTTAAAAATTTTTTTAAAGTAGAAGTGTTTTGGTCAGGGATATTTGAAGAAATAAGTCAGGGATAATCAGGGATATTCATTTTCAGATATGAGTATGAACCCTGCTAGCAGACAAGCCAAATTTTCCCGTGATGCGAGGGACGCCACTCATGAAATTAACCCATTAGAAGCTTCGACTCGATTGGCGGATTCTGCAGTCACGTGATGCTTTCGATTTTTGTATCGATCTCTGCGATTGCTCCAGGAGGAGTCGCCTTTCCCTCGGTTGCATCATCAACATCCGCCCCACCATAACGAATCTGACACGCCTTACTGGATCCATTTTAAAAGCCGTATTGCATAATGAGTGATGAATTTTCATCTCTCTCTCTCCCCTTCCCAAACCTTAAAAAAAATGCGATCCGTAGCTAAAAGCCAGGTTTCATTATCTTTAGAAAATAGAGTAGATTGAGTTGCTTGCCCCTACGGCTTCAGCTTACTCAATCTCCTATTGCCATGAAATATTATACAATCGTCAACATATAGGTTTTCTAAGAATATATAGATCAGTGGATGGCAAAACATGATCAGTGTTCATTTCCTTGATTGCTTTCTGGAAAAGAAAAAAACTAAAACTATGCTAAACAGACTTACACAAATTCTTTTTCCGAAATCATTTACGTAAGCGAAAAAGAAAAAAAAACTTATTAGTGACAAATGTAAATAGTTCCATGCATAAAAAAATGCACGGTTAAGGCACTGACAAAACTTACATGCTTCAGCGATGAACCTGACAGGGCTGGCTACACGTCTACAATTAGAGAAATTTGTAGCGGTTATTGTCAAAAGGGGCCCACGTCTAAAATTAGAAAAATTTGTACCCATTATTTTCAAAAGAGAACCACGCCTACAATTAGAGAAATTTCAAAACGATATTTTCAAAAGACAGCATCGTCAACAATTACAGAAATTTGCAACCATTATTGTCAAAAGAGAGCCGCATCTACAATTACAGAAATTTGTAACCGTTTTGTCAAGAGCGAGCCACGTCTACAATTACAGAAATTTGAAACCGTTATTGTCGAAAGAGAGCTGCATCTATGCAACCGTTATTGTCAAAAGAGAGCCATGTTTAAAATTAGACAAATTTCTATCCGTCATTTTAAAAACAACGCCACGTCTACATTTAGAGAAATTTATAACCAGCATTGTCAAAAGAGAGCAATCTCAACAATTGCAGACATTTGCAACCGTTATTGCCAAATTTGTTACCAATTACAGAAAGGTGTAACCTTATTGTCAAAAGAGAGCCACATCTAAAATTAGACAAATTTGTACCTGTTATTTTCAAAAGAGAACCATGTCAACAATTACAGAAATTGCAACCGTTATTGTCAAAAGAGAGCCGCATCTACAATTATAGCAATTTGTAACCGTTATTGTCAAAAAAGAGCCACGTCTAATTTTAGACAAATTTGTACCCGTTATTTTCAAAAGAGAACCACGTCTACAATTAGAGAAATATACAACCTATATTGTCAAAAGATAATAACGTCAACAATTACAGAATTTTTGGAACCAATAGAGAAACCACGTCTACAATTAGAGAAACATGCAACCGGTATTGTAAGAAGAGAGCAACGTCACAGTTACAGAAATTTGCAACGTTATTGTCAGAAAAGAGTCACGCCGGAAATTAGAGAAATTTCTAACCGTTATTGTCAAAAAGGGGCCAGGGTTGGCGCTAATAACCTTGCTGTCGACACACCGTTAAGCCTCAATCCCTCTCGCCATGTCTACAGTTAGAAAAATTTATAACGGCTATCATTAAAAGAGAGCCACGTCTAAAGTTAGAGAAATTCGCAACCGTAATTGTCAAAAGACAGCAATGTCTAAAATTAAAGAAACTTGTACGATTAGTGTCAAAAGAGACCACATCTAAAATTAGAGAACCTTGTAACAGTTAACAGTTATTGTCAAAAAAGAGCCGCATCTAAATTTTGAGAAATTTGTTATTGTTGTCAAAAGAAAGCCATCTATGATTAGAGAAATTTGTAACCATCATCGACAAAAAGAGCCATGTCAAAAATTTGTATTCGTCATCAATAGAAAACAGTTGTGTCTGCAGTTAGATAAATTTGATATTGCCGGCATTTTGTTTTCCTCTCTAGTTCTGTTAATTATTTTATTTTTTAATAAATTTTACTAATTTCGTTAGTGCATCACCAGCCCAAACTGCAAGCTGCTCACACACACGCCAGCTTTGTTTTTTTACGGAACTATACGCATATTTACAACGATTTACATGCATCGTGCATAATGACGCACACAACTATTTAATGCAACAATTAAGGAGTATTACGAATTGGAATTGCTGCGCCTGATAAAAATTTGTTAGCAATTTTATTTTACAAGACACAAGTTAAACACGAGTTATTTAACTCGTGCACTTCAAAAGAAAACGCTAGACTTATACTGCAGTACGTGTAATTGCGTGTAGGCTTACTGCAATAGGGCAGGTCACGTGTTTAGGGACCAGTTATTATTTATGTCGGAGGGGGAGGCATCAGAAATGAAAATGTGACCACCACATTTCCACACCCCCCACTCAAGGTCCAAATATAATGTAACCCCCTCCTTCTCCCCCCCCCCCCCAAAAAAATGGTCTTTTCGTATGCTTATTGAGACTGTTTGCAGATGGTTTCCTGTAGTCAAATTAAGTATAAGTAGTACTCCGTATAGCAGCAAGTTACAGCCAATTTTAAGGAAAACCTGCCTCGTTTTTAACGAAAGGACAAGGTTGAGTTAAAATTGTTTCTATAAGACACCGATGTTCCTTACACCCATCTTGTCTCGAGTTTATACAGTAAGTGTTGAAGGCAAGCAAAACCCACACCCCTAACATAGTCAGCACTTGAAAGACAAAAAGCCAAGGAACCAGGAGGCAAGATTTTTCATAAATATTCTTGAAAAACACTAAACTAGGTAGTAGTGATCCCGACAGCTTCAAAACCTTGTAGACACTCACATCACAGGTGGGTCTTGGGTGGCCCCCAGAGGCTGAGACGTCTTCAGAAATTGTGACTGCTGAAAGTGTCATTTTAGGTCAAAAAGTGACTTTTTCCTCCTGTTTAGTCTCCTCCTCCACTTGACGGTCTAACAAATATATGAACCATCCCCTCGAGAGAGTCCAAAAATAAAAACCAAAACCCCCCACATTCCTCGACCTTTTCCCCCACCCTAGAGATATATAATGATTGATCCCTTAGCGTCATGAGTTTTATGAACTGTATACGTTTCAATACTTTTTTTTCCCGTTTATTTAATTTTTATGTTTAATTGAATATTTGAGTTCGTTCAATTTTGTGTGATTTGTACTATTAGTTTTCTTTTGCATTTCATCTTAACGTTACAACTGCGAGCGCTGTAATATAAGTGAACTAACAAATGACGTAACGCCACACCACTGTGTAATACCTTGGTTATCGTTCAAAGTTACACATGCAGGATAAAAAAAACCGTACGCTTAAGCTAAGACCCAACAACGTAAGTAGTTCTCGCACCGTTAGTAAAGAGCAGAACCAATGACGTCATATTTGCAACCCCAGCGTCCCTTGCAACTAGCTAGGCGACTGGCTCCAGAGACGGAGCTTGCCTCTGTATCCAGTCATTTAGCTAGTTGCAAGGGCGTCTGGAAAAAATTAGCGACTTTAGTCAAACCAATAATGGGTTCAAAAGGTTCACAGGGTTTTCGCGAGCGATAACCGCTTCCTATACTAACACTGGGAGAGGATTTTCTAACAATGCGCGATTTTTATTTTTTTTTTAATTATTAGCAGCAATTGTTAGCAAGTGAAAACTTTTTTTTTCGATTTCCATTTGTTGCTGGGTTGGGTATAGATGTAGATTAGATATATAATATGTGGGTCACATTACCATTCAAATTATATTTCATCCTTTTCGTTTAAATTACCACTTTTTAAAAGAAAGAATGTTATGGTCCGAGTTTATCCGATACTTTCACAAAAGTATGGCTTGTTTACGAGGCCATTAATTATTGGACTTAAAGGGACACCCGGCCTGCCTTATAAACTTCCACCTGCCTTACAACAGCTCGCGCTGATCGCCCTCCGTGCATATAGAACACCAAGGTCATCTGAGATCGTAGCTCCGTTCTTCGCAGCGAAGAACGAAGCGACTGTCTCATTTGGCATTGTGCCTAATAGACGAACCAGCACGAACGCATTAATCGTATCGTCACAAACCGGAATGATTCTCGTATTTTCACATCATAATTTATAATTTTCTAGGCTAGTGTCTTATAATTTTGCTTCGGCGATCTATTGGAATAATTAATTTTATTGTTTACCGTATTACGCTTTTAGATTTTTGATCTCATGGTAATTATTAGCAAATTAGTACATTCACACACAGAGATGAAACGTCATGATTATTGTAAGCGCGCAATGCATGATATACTGCGGGACGCAGTAAATAAAGTTAACAATTATTCAACAGAAAATTTACTAGATGCCACTTTTTAAAGCGGATCTTTACCAAGGGATTGAACTAACGGTAAGGAAATAGACCTTTGGGGCCATACTTGATGTGGAGGATCGAGAAAAATGGCGCTTGGAGGAATGTCCTTTTAACCGCCCAATCTTCGCCACGTTCGCTTTTCGGATTCATCTTCACTGCAACACATTTCGACCTAACTGGAAGCCGTGTTAACAGGAAGCAGGAGCACGTAGCTGGCTGAAGTACATTTTCAAAAAAGCAATTGGGTGGCTGATAGTCAGCCATCCGTCCTTCTAAATGTAGTGTAGTTTAGCTGTAGCAGTTTAAGAGTTTGTAGGGCATAATATGTTTTCAGTAAATCTTGTTAACACATTGTAGTTAATTACGTAGTGCTCGTGCTCGTGAGCGGGGCTAGGGGCAATCGTCTAACTGGAAAATCGCATAATTGGAAGAACGTATACGGTAAAACAGTATAACGGAAAATCTTCTAACACGAAATTCGTATAATGGAAAATCGTCTAAACCGATAAACGGAAAATAGTCTTAACACGAAATTCGTACAATGGAAAATTGTCTAATAACCCTTCCTCACTCGCAGTACTGCGCTCGTTACGGCTATATATATATAACATCAGACACCGCAGCTACATTTTGTCCAGTTAGACGTTTATCCATTATAATATGATTATCCATTGTACGATATTCCGTTTAGATGATTTTCTAAATTATTTTTATTTAGGCAGATATTAGAAAATTTTTATCCCATTAGACGATTTTCCAGTTAAACTTTCGTCCGAGGCCCATTAAGACAATGGGGGTTTAGTCCTCATGACCACCAAGCTTTAGTGGCCTTTCCACAATTGCTGTACAATAAAAACATTAAAACATAGGCTGGGAATCAGCCCATTTCCTTCAAACCAGCTATTTATGTTGCTACTGTCGTTACCAATAGAATTAGAGTTGTGAGGTTTGAACTTAAGTTGACTTTTGTTTGTTTATTTTTTTGTATAGGCGTTTCGGAACGAAGTGCGCCGGTTGCGACCAGGGTATCCCTCCAACGCAAATCGTTCGCCGTGCACAAGATAACGTTTACCATCTGCAGTGCTTCGTGTGCATCATGTGCAATAGACAGCTGAACACGGGCGACGAGTTCTACCTCATGGAAGACAACAAGCTCGTTTGTAAAAGCGACTACGAATCGGCCAAAGCCAAAGGTAATGAACTAATCAGGGGAGAGGAAAGTATAGGTTGAAGCACACGATAGACCATTTTTGGCTTACACAGATACATTAACGCCACATTCACCGCGGATCTAGCATTTGGAGCCAGTCGGGTAGCTAGCTGCAAGTGGCACTGGAGACAAACGGAGGCGTAAATACGTTAGCATCGTTAAGGTGAACCGAGATGTAGCAAGTGTCACGTAACACACAGCGTGAGGGTATGAGAATGGACAGGTGGTTGCCACTGACTATCTAGGCTTTTATACTGTTATTATGTGGAGTACAAATGATCACCACCACGGTGTTGGTGCGTACTAAGTAGCTAATGGCATTTGTGTTGCTGCAAGGTGCACCTATACTACAACCACTACACATTTGTCAAGGAAATGCTGTGATAGCAGATTTTCTTAGGCCTAAAAAAACGTTGTTTTGTCCAATTCCTTACCCTGCGTAACATATTTTAAGACTATAAATCGGAAAAGACAAAATTACACAAAATTACAACAAATCCGCTCTCACAGAATTCGCTTGACAAACAATGCTAATGTTGTTATCTTCGTTTATCTTCAGTGCCCCTTGTAGCTAGCCACACGACTGCACTGACTCCAAACGCGAATTCCATGGTGAATGTTGGATTATTGTATCAGCTGTTTTGGTACGGGATTTACAAATGGCAGTCGTTTGGCAGTGGCACCATTTGTAACCGTAGTGGCTATGTATTAAACGGGTACGTAGTCAAAGCATATTTATTTTTTTGGAATTGTATTTATGTTTCCTTTAAATAACATTAAGAAACAACGTGCGCACATTTGTTAAATCATGCTGTGCTAAGTATTTTTTTTATTAATGTATAGTGTATTGTTTGTTCTTTTATCTCCTTTGCCAAATAATACTTTTACTAGCTTATTTTGTAGGTACTTTTTGCAGTATATGCATTACATATTCTGCTGCGAAACCGTATAGTTCAATCCCGCATCGTAGTACGCTACCTATCCAAGCATCATATAATAATTTTTTTTTACTTAAAATATCATAATTTTGGTATCACTTGTCACAATTTTACTGTTAGTTTCGATATACGCTCTTCAAAGTTCCAGTTTGAGTTTATTTCTAATCCTAGATATTTTGTGGTATTTTTTTTTGTTCAATTTCCTTGCAGGTAATTTCGCAGTTTAGTGCTTTTGTTTTATTTGTCATTAGTCACACTGTTCACTGTGTGTTATTATTTGTATGTTATTTCTACCTTTCATTTAGGTACCGTTATATCTAATTGTACAGTTTTTCTTCACTGATACATGGTTCATTTTCCGTTAACTATGTCAACGTCTCTTTGTAAATTGTAATCTCATAGCCACAATACTGTAAAAGCCTACAGCATCATAATCTCTAAATCTCAGTTTCAATACCATCTTTTAAAAAAAAACTGCTGCTTAATCACAAAATACATATTATTCGACACTTTACCACTGGTAATACATGACAGAACATTTTTCCTCAAAACACTATTGTATGGTAAACAATTACATGCTTGTTATTGACTTTTAAATGTACTCTATTTATCTGAATTACGCAATATACAAACAATACAATACAATATAATACAATAATAATAATAATAAAAACAAGAATAAATTCTTTTGACACGTAAGTTCCAAGCAGCAACACTTTATTTTTCAAGAGTTAAATTTTGTATAGATTTTGTACAAAATAAACAAAACATATGTATTTGTTGGTAAGAGCCTACATAAACCTGTACTTTTTATGTTACAACCTGCATTAAAACCTATAATTTTTTTTGGTTTAAGCCTTGAGAGGCCTGTTGTTGGCAATGTCCTTGCTTCCGGAACAACAAGGAACCGTACAACTGGAAATGAAACGTTCTATTAGTTCGTATGATAAATACTGTAAACTGTTTGCATAAGAAAATTGTTAGGTGCAAAGATCATGTAAAAAATTCTGCCTAAATGTGTTAACAGGTTCCAATAGTTTTTGGTTGTAAGGTACAGTTTTAAGCTCTATCCAGCCAGTAGCACATGCGCTGAAACAAAAACTGCTAGCTCGGATCCAATATAAGAAGATACTTGTTTATACCACTCCAGCTGGCAGCTGTTCACATCTACGTAATAGTAAATGGATGTTAATGTTAAACTACTTTTAGAAACAGAATGGAAACACAAGTACACAATGTTGCTCATGCATACAAATACCATTTCTTCTTCAAGGAAAAACACTACTCTTGTAACAACACAACAGCTTGTGGTCACAGTTTTGTTCCTGGTTACGAAGGCAACCGACCAAGTGGCATAATAAACTTAGGCTGGGCCCTTAAGCAAAATTTTATTTGACCTCCCTCCCCCTCCAGAATAAAACTTATTTTTCAAGAAACATATAATGTAAGCCAGAAGCACACACAATAATTTTTTTTGCAAGGCAAAAAAAAAAAAAGGAAACAAAATGGGGTTCCAGAATTAAGCTAAGGGAGGAGAGTGCTGTAAGTGCTTTGGAACCCTGCAAAATAGCTCAGTTTTTAGTAATTTTAGTGCCTTGCTGTCTTTCCCCGCTTCTAAGGGTACGTCGCTGGTATATGCCGAAGATTCTTAGGAGCCATTTTTTTATTGGGCCAGATCCAGGTACGAGTGGCGTCGCATGCATGTCTCAACCCTGAACCTCCCAATAAATCGTTAAGAGTTAGGCAAACTAACACACAGTCATCTTTACATCTAAATGGTGTGAAATTAGTTCAGTTAGCATAGCTGAACTGACTTGGCACTTTCAAAGTAATAATGTAGGCTGCAATAGGTTTTGACCCTCAACGTTTTCCACGAGCTTTTAAGTGATGCTGACATTTCAATGACATTGTTTTTTGTTCATTTTATTTACTCTCATACATCCAGTACTGAGCAAACTAAGGCCGTTCAGTCGTTCAGCTGATAGAACACTTCGAAGATAGTTTTGAATGAGTTTTAATTTAGAGACCGAAAATTTACGAAGGCATATGAGGAGACCAGGCCTCAGATTTTACCTCTGGAAAATAACGCAAGTTGAGCCTTTGACGCAATGTGCAGTCCGCATGTTTACAGCAGTTGTACTGCTGCCCAAGCGCCCCTTCCCTTCCCCCACCTCGGTTAGGTCTGGGCCCCTATGTTATGCCACTGAACCGACGTAAACTTTCCTGTCTCTTTTGTGAATGCATGCAAACAAGCCAGGTCTGGGAAACCACGGATGTTATGTTCCGTTGAACGTCTAGTACACGTAGCATTTGTTTGAAAGCAATCTATCTCATCTCTTTGACATTTTTTTAAGACTCAAGCACTTTACATTTCATCAGCTCATTTTAGACATTTTTACGCATTCTTGCAAATAATCCAAACTGGTCATTTTCTTTTTCAGATACGGAAGGGGGCAACAAGAGGCCTAGGACCACAATCACAGCCAAGCAGCTCGAGACGCTCAAAAACGCCTACAACAATAGCCCCAAGCCAGCACGGCACGTGCGAGAACAACTGAGCCAGGACACGGGGCTGGACATGCGCGTGGTGCAGGTGTGGTTCCAGAACCGAAGAGCCAAAGAAAAACGGCTCAAGAAGGATGCAGGACGCACGCGGTGGGGACAGTACTTCCGGAATATCAAGCAAAGCAGGAGAGACAAAAGGAGGAATGACGACCAATCCTCAGTGGAGGGAGACAAAGACCAAGCCTACCAAGGTGAGGTAAAATACCTTGATGAAATTGACATCAGGATTGGTACTGCATTTGTGACATGACAGAGTCACAAATTTGTGACATGACAGAGTGACAATTTTGACATAATTACTTTCGATCAAATCAAGAATGCAAATGAATTAAATCAGGCAGTGACAACTCGACTTGAAACAGTGCATCCAAACAATCGCTCTGGGTAGACCAAAATGACTGCAAATCAGTGACAGTTGTGCGAAACTTCCTGCTCCCGTGTTATTTAATGGTGATCAAATAATTATGGTTCCACAGAAATACTTCACAGTAATGACAATGAGTCCCAAATATCCCTTGGATTTTTAGTTATTTCTCATAGGTAGGGCAACACGTGTGGTCGTAAAATATGCGTATTTACTGAAACGTTCAATGAAAATAGGGTACAGCACACTCAATGAACACAATGCCCCTTTTAAGTGTTAGCCTGGAAAATGCGTAACACCATCAGGTTTGTCTAGGCTGAAATTCTCTGTAATCACGATGCAAAGGTGGTACACCTTTCTATCAAATTTTGTACCACGTGTTCGAGTTCGTAATGGCGAAGGCGACGTTTATATACCTGATTCAGTAATGTTGGCCTGCCTCTGTAGGCCTGAAAGTAGGTGAACTATATTACGAGAACTGGGGAAGCTTCAGACTGTGTGTCTGATACGCATTTATTACCTTAGAACAAATTTCGTAAGCTCAACCACTTGTACATGCCAAGCTTCAATTATTTCAAAGTTGTCGAAGGACTGTACCCAACATTAAGCACATCAACATTAATCAATACCCTATTGCAACTTGGGTATTGATTGATGACAACATGAATTTTAATTTGTTAAAATTATGGTAGGGTGGCAGTGGATTGAACTCGTATGTTGATTCGATTAAAGATGGCAGTAGCCAGCAAGTACAACTACTGGGAACAAAACTGACGTAATGCCAACTGTGAAAATCAAGCTGCTCCTAGAGATTTTATATGATTGCGCGCAAAGTTAACTGAGACAAGTAGGCAAAATAAAGCGCTGCACAATAACATTAGTGAGACCAATCACTAGCAGGTTATCGATACAGCGTTTATTGAAACATGCACTTAATCACTTTTATAAAAAGGATATGTGAAGTCGACAGGTTAAATTCTCCTTAGACTAAACAATGGATCTGTAGTGACAGGTACATATACATGTATGTGTAGTCTTGTCCATGAACTTGTGAGAAATCTCGTGTCACGAGTCTTGCTTTGTATTTGATGGTGTTTCAATACTCTTCCCTTTTTATTTTCAATTCCACTTTGAACCGACAGGGTGTCTCCCTTCTTGTAGTTCGACTACTTCCGAAGTGTTATTCTTCTGTAATGAAGCGATTTCATCATTCATCGCAATTCTCCAGTTTTCGCTATCTGCATGGTCCACGCTTCACTGATTGTTTCGGTTGGGCCATAAAATACCATGAAGTAAGCAGTCTCGATTAGCCTCTCGGGTGCTTGATCTTTGGTTTTTCTGACTCGCCGATTGTTTCATTAGCTTCGCTCGTGGTTTGTTGATTTTCACCTGGTCCTACAACTTCAAGGTCAATTTTTACTCCCCCAAAATCCAGTGCTTCAATGGACCTAATAATCCCGACTGACAGTGATTTAGTTGGTACCAACATGAATGAGCCTGTACCCTTTCGTTCCCTCGCATAGACAACAAAAATCAGTTCTCTCACTTTGTTGTCGAGCTTGCTTCTTTGTGCATCCAGGACATGAGCGTAGGCCTTACATTCAAAAATTCTTAGATGTCCTTCCTGTTCCTGGTATCTTATTACGCTCAAGGGTGAAGGTGCCTTGTTCTGTTCACTGTGCCAGTGGGTAGGCTATTCTGCAAGTAGCTTGCCGTGTTGACAGCTTCCCCCAATATTTGTTGGGTAACTTGGCGTCAATTAGTATACACCGAGCCCTTTTCCATCAATGACCTGTCTTGAGTTTGGCTACTTCCATTTTGTTCTGGCGTGTGCATTGCTGCCACCTTGTATGCCTTGTAGCTTCAAATAGTTATTGAAATCCTGGCAGCAGTACTCTCCACCTCGGTCACTCATTATGACTTTTGGTTTAGTCCCAAACTTGGTTTGACACATTTGAACACACTCTTTGAATATTTTGAAACAGTCAGATTTTTTTTTTGAGTAATTTCACCCGTGTTGTATCTGGTATAAAATAAATACAGATGCAAACCTATTTACGTTGCGTTTTGGACTTAAATGTCAGAA